>VYXH01007972.1:877686-904424 GCA_013397275.1 Burhinus bistriatus
GAGGAGGAGGAGGAGGGCCCCGAACCCCACAAAGGAGGAGGACGCTGGGAAAACGCGCAGGCAATTCCTGGCAGCTGCCCCCTCCCCAGCCAGGCCTGCCTGCTGAAGGCAGAACGTGCGTTTGCCAGCCTGGACCCGCTCCAGATCCCAGGGGAGTCCATCCCTTCTCCGAACAGGCCGAGGAAAACAATCAGAAAAGCACAGCCGGAAACTTGATTACAGATCGTGGGTGGGAGATAGGAGGGTGGGATGTACCTGCTTTCATGGCTTAAAGTGTCTCCAGCAATAGGAAAGGGGTAGGAGAGAAGAAAGGCTAACAACACATGACAGCCACACTGCCATGCTCCGGACAGATGCAGCCACAAATCCCCGGAGCAAGGGCCGTAGGCAGAGATGGGGAGAGAAAGACACTTCCCAGTAGCGCACCCAGGAAGGTCAGGGCAACCTGCACCTCTGAGGACCCGCTGGTAGCTGAACCCCTGGCACTGGGTATTCTTGTTCATAGGAAGAGCCTGAAATTAAAGAATGAGGATGTCCATGCCAAATGCACAAGGCAGCTGCTTTTTAGTCTAATGCAGTTGGATTACCAACTCTCCCTCTCTGGAAAGCGGTGGGTGCTCCCCTGCTAAAGCCATTTAAAGTAGACTGGACTGGGGAATACAAAGTGGGGAGCAGCCCCGAACTGGCTAGGCTGGGCAGCAGAGGGCAAAAGCCGTGATGCTGGAATACATCTTTTCAGTCCCTAACGCACACTGACGAGCGCTGAGCTGATGTGCATCTCTGCATCCCACCTCCCACCGTTCCCTTCTTCGTCCCCAAGGATGGGGAGGTCACTAGTGGGCCACACTGGTGACTTGTCCCGTCCCAAATCCTGCCTCAGAGCAGTCACTGTTAAATGACAGAATCATAGAATGGTTTCAGTGGGAAGGGACCTTAAAGATCACCTGGTTGCAACCCCCCTGCCCTGGGCAGGGACACCTTCCACTAGACCAGGTTACTCAAAGCCCCGTCCAACCTGGGCTTGAACACTTCCAGGGATGGGGCATCCACAGCTTCTCTGGGCAAATACCTATGTTAGAGAGAAGCCACCATCACAGAGCAGGCAAGAAGCGACTGAAATTGCCGGATAGTGCCCAAGGCCGGTGAGGAGCCCGCCATGGACAGTTCCTCAGCCAGAAGACGAGAAGCACAAGCGAGGCAGTAGCAAGCAAGCACACGTAACAGCAAAGGCAAGGGCACGTGCACAATAAACCCTGGGGGCTGAAGTCCCCAATGGTAGATGCCCCATCCCTGGAAACATTCCAGGTCAGGTTGGACGGGGTTCTGGGCAACCTGATCTAGTTGAAGATGTCCCTGCTCATGGCAGGGGGGGTTGGACTAGATGGCCTTTAAAGGTCCCTTCCAACCCAAACCGTTCTATGAGGTCGAGCCTTCCTTCTGGAGAAGGGGCAAGGCCCCACCATGACAGCCTAAGCAAGTCTGCCCTGCTGCCGTCCAAGATGGAAGGACACCGCTGGTGCAAGAGGCAGGGGAAGCAAGGGAAGAGCAGGGCAGAGCTGCTTTTGGGGCTCCTTTGTGCCGAAAGGGCAGAGGGAAACACAAGGCCCGGGGACGGAGCCAGGCGCGTGTGTCAGGTTGGTGAAGGCCGGCATTAATTCTGCATGAGCGCGAGGTGCCCGTTGCCATGGAGACCAGTTAGGCCAGCACTCCAGCCCAGACTCTCGCCTGTGCACATTTACTCCCCTCGCTGGGCCCACCCTCCCTGCCATCAATATTAATTACATCAGCCAGGGCTTGCTCGGTGAGGGAGAAGGAGCCGCCTGCCCCGTGGGGCTGGGAGAGCACACGTGGGCACCGGCAGCAGACCCAGGGTGTCCATCCCACAGCCCCGGCTAAACGCTGCTGGGCACCTCCCAGGTCACGCCGAGATGGGCACCGGCTGTCACAGAATCAGAGAAAGGCAGGGGTTGGAAGGGACCTCCGGAGATCATCCAGTCAAACCCCCCTGCCAAAGCAGGGTCACCTACAGCAGGTCGGACAGGAACGCATCCAGGCGGGTTTGGAATGTCTCCAGAGAAGGAGACTCCACAGCCTCTCTGGGCAGCCTGTTCCCGTGCTCTGCCACCCTCAAAGTTTTTCCTCATGTTCAGAGGGAATTTCCCGTGTTCCAGTTTGTGCCCGTTGCCCCTTGTCCTGTGGCTGGGCACCACTGAAAAGAGTCTGGCCCCATCCTCTTGCCACCCGCCCTGTAGATATTGATGAGCGTTGAGGAGATCCCCTCTCAGTCTGCTCTTCTCCAGGCTGGGCAGCCCCAGGTCTCTCAGCCTTTCCTTATCAGAGAGATGCTCCAGTCCCTGATCATCTTCGTAGCCCTCCGCTGGACTTTATCATCTCCCGGGAAAGAAAAGCAGAGCCATCAGATCGTGTGTCCTTACCGTGCCGCTTAACCCAGGCACTTTTGCTTAGAGCCCCTAGCCCTGGCACAGACAGAGCAGCATCAGGGCCACGCTGACCCTGAGCTCTTGAGCCCCAGTTTTGCCCATCTTCACCCACTTCGTGCCCTGCCTTTGCCTACAACACGGGACAGTGACTTCACGCAACGGCACTGATGGGGATCAGTAAAAAGCCACAGTTAGGGAAATGCTGGCTAAAGACACTGCCAGCACCCTCACACTCAGCCCTCCAGGTCCCAATGGGGATGGGGAAGGCAGCACCCCTCCCCGCTCATCAGGATCACGGGCATCTTTATTTCCACAGTTTAGCCATGGTGCTGAGCTGCAGTGCAGCTGCAAATCTGTGGTCTGCAAGGCCACAAGAACCTCTCCACAGCAAACCCCCAAAACCACTTCAAGCTGACATATTCTAAGGGTGGAAGATCCTTAAGAAGCTGCGAGGATGGCAGGCAACACACCATCCAGTTTGGATGACGTGTTCTAAGGATGGAAGGTCCTTAAGAAACTGAGAGGATGGTCCACCATCCAGTTTGGGAGCCTCTGTGATGCTCTCAGCTCTCCAAGGACCTTACTTGCACAGTTCTACACATGACAGAGATCTCTGGGAAACCAGGTGTCTTCTCCTAAGGCCACAGTGTGATAGTTCAGCCCCACAAACACGCTCCGTGCTCCTGTGTCACACGGGGAGACAGCGAGGGGAAGCCCAGAAACTTGGTCATCACCAGCCACATCCTTTAAAGCCCAGCCGTCTGAAAAACCTCTTCACTTCCAAAAGCCACCACAACTGAAATCTAACCTACCAGCAGCAGCAGAGCAGCCAGCACTGCAGCCCGTCCCCTCGCAGGGCTGATACTGGCCATAGGGGCAGCACTGGCCAAGGCAGACAAAGGAGGAGCAGGAGGGGAGCTGACTACACAGTCTATAATTGGGGATCAGGAGGGGTGGGCAGCGAGAAAAAAAGTTGATCAGCCGGAAGATCTAAAAGCAAAATCGTGCTGGAGGCAGAGAGATGGTAGCGAGCAAGGCGAAGGCGGCGCCGGGGGCGGGCAGGGCAGGGTGGAGCAGGGAGGAGTTGAAAGCATCTCATTCTTGGGTCTAAAACATCAAAGTCACCCTTGCAAATCAAACATCATCTTAAAAGACTCTCTCATTAATCTGTCACGCCTCCCCTCCCCCTTGCGAGAGCAGCTCTGAGCAGACTGTCACGGCTCCTAATCACTGGAAGACCTCATCAGCCTCCATCAGAGAGAGAGGAGCAGCTTGGAACCCCGCTCCGCAAGGGATGCGAGCGAGCAGCCAGCCTCAGCAGCAGGCCCCCGCTGCCCTGCCTGCCCACCCCAGTGCACGCAGACACTCCCCTCCCAGCCTCGCCACCGGGCAAGCGGCCAAGAGCAGGAATCTGCCCCGAGGAGCCACGCCGCAGCGAAAACACCCAAAGCTCAGCGCACACGAAGAGTGCGTCCACATGGGATGGTAGCCCCTACATAGCCCAGGCGGGGGAGGGAGGCAAAACAAGGGAAAAAAAAAATAAAAATAAATAAAAAAAATACTCGGATGGTTTTAACCTGCTCCCACCTGCCCGCGGAAGCCACGCTCTGCAAAACGGAGTGTTTACAAATCAGGGAGATTAGAGGGCTCAGCCAGGGAAGGTGGGCTGCAGCAGTCTCTGGGCACCTGGAGAGAAAGACGGCTGGTCCAAAGCAGGTCCAAAGCCAGCACTCAGCTGCGCCGCTGGCAAAGCCGGCGCACCGCCCTTTGCCAAGCTTTCCCAGGCTGCCGGGCACTCTGCAAGGGCTACTCACGCTCTTTGCCAGGAGCTTGCTCATGTCCTGGGGGTCTCAGCCAGCTTCACGCCCCCACCCCGCGGTCCTTTGCTGTCCCTCTGCGCTTCATACGAAGCATTAACCGTAGCGACCGCATCCCTAAGCCACAGGGTCTGCGCTAAGCCCAGCCTCCCCTCGGGATGCACGCTGCCTCCCACCGCCCCACAGCCAGACTCCTTGTGTCACTGTGACCTCGGGGCACGTTCCGACAAAAAACAACGGGTTCGCTTGGCAAGAAATCCTCTGCCCCAGCACAGCGCCAGGCGGCGTTTGCAGCGGGCTAACTCGGGAGCTGGTGGCGGATGCACTAGCTCTCTCTGAAAGGTATCACGCACCGCCTTCAGCATGACACGGCCAAGGGGAAGAGAAGACAAATGCTGTTTCTTTGTGACAAGGCTCCAAGACCAAATGCCAGAAGGATAGTCCTGGGAGACACGAGGCAGAGACGTGGGGAGAGTGGGGGAACCTTGGGGATCTGCAACCTTAGCAAGGACCGGATGCAGGGAAAAACAGCAACACCTTAGCAGTTCTCCCACCTACTCCCCCTCTAACACTTAAGCCACGTAACATGAAAGTGCACAAATTGATCCCCAGGAGAAAGCTCAAACCTCACTGTAAATGGAGAAGAAAATGCTCTCAAGAGATCAAAAGTGGTGTCTAATAACTGCTGCTACCTTATCTACCGCTCAGCTTTTGAAGAGCTATGTTTAGCATCTCTCCTCTCTCCAGAGCAACCCTGAAGCAGTCTGAGCTGGTTCGGCTGAAGCACGCTTCGCTGCGGTGCTCAGGGTGCAAAACCCAGGCAGGAAAACTGCGGCAGCGGGCAGGAAAGCCAGGCTGGGCCATGGGACGACTGCACGGGGATGAAGCTCCACAAGCACATCCCAGTCCTGGCTCCCGAGCTGTTGCCTCACCGCCGCAGGGTGTGAATATGAGCAAGAAAAAAGGAAGGGGAAGTCAAAGATGTAACTACGGTGACTTCACCGTGCAACCGCCTGGGCCAACTAAGGGATGGACAGCTTCACCCTGGAGGTACGAATTGCCCAGCACCCTGGGGCAAACAGAAGAACACCCTGGGTCACCCCCTGCCCGAGGCGGCGGGTGCAAGCACCATACCGGCAGCGCAGCAGGTCAGCGTTTCAGTCCGTGCTGCAGCAAAGTCGTAGAGAAGGAGCAGCCGCTATGTAATTAAAAGTCAGCAGCTGCCGAGAAGCCCGGTACAAAAATTTCACCTTGCGCAGAGAGAGTGATTTTTTTTTTTTTCCTGTTCCGCGATGTGTAACACAACTTCCCACCATGCTCCGATGCTCCGAGTCCCTCCTCGCTCATCAACACCAGCCTCGGCCCGTCGGCTGACACAACCAGAGGTGCAGAAACACGGCCACCGCTCACACTGCTGGGGCTCTGCCCGTCTGCTGGGGGACAGGCTACCCCAGTGCCACACGGCTGGGCGCATGGCATTCCGACAGGGGTGGAAACCTCACCCTGCTCCCCACCATGCTTCCCCGCGCGTGGCTTCGGCCAAGGAGTCATTCCTCAGCATAACGGGGAATACTGTGTCGTGGTTTGGGCTGGACTGACCACCGAAGCAAATGACAGATGCTGTCTGCGTGTCCAGAGAAGGGCAACGGAGTTGGTGAGGGGTCTGGAGCACAAGTCTTCTGAGGAGCGGCTGAGGGAAGTGGGGTTGTTCAGCCTGGAGAAAAGGAGGCTGAGGGGAGACCTTCTCGCTCTCTACAACTACCTGAGAAGGAGGGTGTAGCGAGGGGGGAGTTGGTCTCTTCTCCCAGGTGACAAGCCATAGGACGAGAGGAAACGGCCTCANTACAGGCACATGGCAAGTCCCAGACTGGATTCAGCGATGGACAGGACCTGGACTCCAGATGTGGATTCAAGAATACACAGATCAGGGTGAAAGGCAGACAGAGTCCTCCCCAGACACCGGCCACTGAAGAAAGAGGGCTGACCCTTTGATCCCTCAGCTTTTATACCGAGCATGAGGCAGATGGGATGGAATACCCTGTGGGTCAGGTTTGGGTCACCTGTCCTGTCCGCTCCTCCCCGCAGGGGTGACCCCTCTACGCTTTTCCGCTTCCCACCCTCCAACGGGTGGGAAAAAATTAGCTGCCCTTGGCGGTTACAGCAATAAGGATAAGCAAGAGCCTCTCCCACCCCTTGGCATAAATTACAACTAATCAGGTCTTATCACTCTGAGAGCGAACAGTTTCTGCACAATATGCTGTTAATTTCAGAGAGTTCAGTTAGCTAGAAGAGGCTTAGCTGCAAAGTAAAATTACAAAACAGAAAATGGGTCCTGTTTTACCTCAAACCAGGACGTACTGACCGCACAATCAAGTGGGAGAGGATCTCTCCACCGAGCTGCCGTGGCCCTGGGGCAGCCCGTACCCCAGACACACGTGTCTCCACGGAGCGCCCCTTCCCCATGCATGCCTCTTCCACTTCTCCGCGCACAGAGAGGTGACGGGCAGCCCAGTGGTCACTGCGGCCACTGCAAGGAGCACCAGCAAGGCTTAACGTCAGCCCCGCTGCTGTCCCACAGCTTCCATCATGTGGGGAGCTGACACGGGTGGATACCGCGGCCTGAGGCTGTAGCAAGGTGGATTACTGCTGGAGCCGATCGTTTTCCCCACTCCTGCTGCCACCAGTCTGCTCCCGACATTTCAAACCGCACATGCGGGAGAGGGATGGGGCCCGGAAAAGCACGGGTGCAAAAGGAAGAGAGCGTGGGTGGTCAGAAAAGACCAAGGGCTGCAAAATGCATCTGTGGGCAGACAAAAAAAGACGGGTCTGCAACACCTTCCCGTTCTACTGACAGATCAGCCCCGCCACGAAGCCTGCGCTATGAATTCATTTTGCGGCATCCAAGTCTTATATTGGCTTGTGTCAAAAGAGAAACAGGCTGGGATTAGCAGCCAAAGCCAGCAGGGTGTTCCAGTACCGCCACGCACAAAGGGAACAAAATTGAAGAGCTTGTGTTTTATTTTAAGTTGTATTTTCATGGCTCTCTTCCCGGGGCAGCCGAGTGTCCCCTCCCCTGTCCCCCAGAGCAGGCGCAGCGCTGACCGGAGAGGAGCCACCTGGCTCCTTCGAGACACTAAAAGCCCAGGGCTGCCTCCCAGTATTCCCTCCGATGGGGACTGCAGAAGGAAGGGCTCAGCGTGAATTTGGCAGGGGGAGAAGGGTACACCAGCACACGCATGTGCCGAGGTCGGACCAGTCCCAGCCCTCCCCCTCCAAGGTTTAACTTCAGGGCTGCAGGCAGGCTGCGGGCAGCACGCGTGCGCAGGCAGAGCAGGCAAGGGGAGGTGAGCACCTGACCTGGTCTGAGCGACACAGGACTCATTTCTCTCCTAATGCTTGGGAAAACAGCACTATTAGAAGACTCTACTGTCCGAATTTGTGAAAATATTTACTTTATAGACAGCTATGGTGTGCGGGTTTCAAGGTCTCGGTGTTTTCCAGCTCGCCAGGTGTGGCGATGAGGAGGAGCGAGACCCGGGCACTTGACCCAAGTTGGCCAACAGGGTTATTTCATACCATGAACGGCACATTCAATAGAAATTAGACAGTTTGCTGAAGAGTTCGAGCCCTTCCCTGATGGCTGCGATCCAGAGAACTCCTTGCCCCCGTGCCGGAGCCCTGAGCCCTTCCCTTCCTCCCAAAGCCATAGCGCTCGCAGTGTCCGACATTTACGGTCCACTGCTGGGAGTGCACCGCTTCCTACTGATATAGTTGGCTGAGTATAATCCTTATATATTTTTAGATTGGTATCAGGATCAATATTAGTTCTTCGGTGTTATTACTGTTAATTATTTAGTCTTATTCTATTAAATCTGTTTATATTTCAGCCCCTGGGTTTTCTGGTTGGGGAGGGGTCATCAGTTGATGGAATAATTGTCTAAATGACAATAAATTGTTGTGGGTTTCTCAAACCATGACAGCACCTTACATGACTTCTAAGCCCAAGACAATTATTTCCCCCTCACTACATCCGTGCCAACAGGCTACTGGCCAGAGGAAGCTGTTCATCAGAATTACGGGATGTTGATTAAAAACAAGCAGATATAAGGAAGGAGCATCTTTTCCTGATGAAGCATCAAAGAGGAGGAACAAGACCAGGACCTCCGATACGTGGCTGCTTCTCAAGCGCAGCCAGTGCTCTGCACCGAAGACCACCGCATCCCAGCGCAGCCCAGTAAAGCCTCTCCCAGCACACTGCCTCCCCACGCCCGGTCATCCCCTCCTCACCTCCCACCACACACAGACACAGGGCTGGAAGAGAGCAGAGAGGTCGTGAAACACCACTTCCCAACACCACTTAGCAGGATGGTCCCCTTTGCAGGACAGCAAGGCACGCGCACCCTCCAGGGTCTCTTGCTGCTTCAGCGCAGCCAAGGTAACACTCAGTCCGCCCAAATTCATCAAAGTCACCTACAGGTGGGCAGTGTTTCCTAACTCCCCCCAGGGACAGATCAGATGGTCCGAAACACGCAGCACGGTTTGCACCCAACAAAGGCAGAGACGGCCACCAGCAGGGGCGCAGGGAACCAGTCCTTGCAACGCTGCAGGTGGCCGTCTCCCAGTTCACGGCAAAGGGGACACTAGCTGAAGAGGGAGCCACTGGAGGGAAAAGGGAGCGGGACCGGACGAGGCAAAGCCATAACAGGGTGCTGAAAAGAGGGCATCCAGCAGCCAGGTGAAAGACAATGCCCAGGACTAAGAACATTGTAGGATTAATCCGCTAACTGACTTTCTACACAGACTTGAAAAAGCCACCTGCACCAGCATTTTCTCTGCCTAACACCACACCTGGACCAGCTCTGCAAACCCTGTATTTATGGGGCTGCCAGGCACAAGAAAGCATTTTTCCAATATTTAATTTCTCAGATGTCCTCATCTCATGCATCAATGCTGCTTTTATGCAGCCAGAAATAAGCATTTAGCGCTGCTCCCTTGGCCTGGTGCAACGGGTTGGGCAAGCATCACTTTACCCACGCTCGCCAAGATGAAATGGGCGTTCAGCCCTCTCAGCCTTCTCGGATGTTTCCAAACCCAGCAGAGACAGGACCCACAGCTGGTTGGTGCCATGAACACATCTGCAAAGGTGCACAGGTGACAGCAAAAGGGCTGGCACCCCCCACCCTGCTGAGCTATCATGAGTCTCCCCATCGTCCCCATATGCCCGCATGGTTGATGATCTTTCCCCATAGTCCCCATATGCCTGCATGGTTGGACTTGATGATCTTTCCCCATCGTCCCCATATGCCCACATGGTTGGACTTGATGACCTTAAAGGTCTCTTCCAACCTAGGTGATTCTATGATCCGTGAGGGATGCTTGCTCCAGACAGGCTGAAGCAAGATGAAGCTCTAAGATTAGGACACACTCCTGCACTTGATCAAGAAAGCTGCTGGGGCCAGCAAGAAACCCAAACCTGCCAGACCAAAGACCTGGTGATAGCATCATGGGCAGAAGCCACTGCCCGGACCCTGCTGGGGAGCTCCCAGCTGCAGTTTACCCTGCACTGCTCCCCTCCCAGCCCCGCGGAACAGGAGGAGGCTTGCCCGCACCAGGAATGGGAGCGGAGCATGTGCGCAGGTATGATGAGAGCCAAAACTGCCACCAGCGAGGCAGAGTCCTGCTTTCCTCCCCCAGCTCCCACATGAAAAGGACAGCTTTGTGTCCCGCCTGCTGCTCTGGGCTGTTGGGGCCATCACGCTCCGCGTGGACCTCGCCAACGAGTACCCCAGCCAAGAGGGCTTTCTGCACCCCTGCTGGAGCATCTGTGGGAGGAGGATGGCAAGAAGAGAGGGATGACAGGGAGCTGGCCCCGAGAGCCCCGTGCCTCATCCCATCGATCCACCTGAGCAGCCAGCCCAGCCCTCCCCAGCCTGGCTCCGAGAGGGCTTATTGTTCTCCCTGCCCTCCGCAGAGCGAGCAACAAAACCAACCTCGCCTCCCGCACGCCGCTCCACCAAGGGATGCTGCAAACAAACAGAGGCTGCGAGAACAAGGAGAGGGGAGGAGGCACCCTCCAAATCCCACCTCCACCCACCCCCATTTATTTCCCCCCCAGGGGATGGGGGAAGGCACAGCCCACCCTGCCTGCCCCCTGCACCCCACCTGCCAGAGCACTGCTGCCCTGGAGGGTCGCAGCTGAGCCAACAGCCGCCCCATCTCCACCGCCCCACGCAGACACTCCCCGGCTCCTGCCTACGGCTGGTGAGAAATCAGCCAGCTTGGATGCCACGGGCCAGTCCCTCGTGTGGGGAAAAGGCAAGAGCCTTCGCGGAGCGCTGCGTTTAAGACAGCCAGGCACAAGAGCCTTAACAAGCCCTCGCCCAACTGCGGGAATGCCAGCGGGGCGGGAGATTTGGGAGAAAGCAGTGAGTTAACAGCATTAATGGCCTTGTTTCAAAACGAAGCGGAGACCACTCTATAAATCAATGCGTGGCTGAAGAGTTTTCTAGGGTAGAAATCGGTATTAGAAGAAAAGGAAGAGATAAACAGCACATGAGTGCTAATTAGACACCTCCCTGCTGGCTGGCAAAGTCTTTCACCTCCAGCAGCGCCAGAACACCCGGGGAGCGGTTGTGGCTACAGCACCTTTAGTGTATTCAGGACAGGGTCTTTGTAGAACAGATGCCCAAAGTGTGGGAAGCCGCTTCCTTCAGACGAAAACTGAGGTCTGACATTGCCAGGGCAGACGATAATTTCTGTCCCAGCTTTGCCACCACCGTTTGGAAAGGGAAAGGACCACAGCAAACCTCCCAGTAGCAGGGTTTCCAGAGAGAAATACCAACTTGCGGATCCTCAGCTGGTACCGGTGGGCAGAGATCTGTTGGTTCACGGTGCAGGCTGCCAGCTGGTGGCAACCCACTGCTCACCACAGAGCTGCGCAAACTGGTAGAAGACGAGGATCTGGCCCAGAAGATAAAGAGGCGACAATCCTCAAAGGAGCCCAGCTAGGGAAGAAGCAATGGAGGGGTCCTGCTGTGCTCGACGCTGGCACTGTCCCGCTCTCATACTGGGACGCAGCCCCTGCCACTGAGCACTCACCGCCTCCCCAGACCCACTGAATCCTCGCCCGTCGCCTTTGTCACACCACCAGGTACCGCCTGGGGAAGGGATGCGGTGTGGCGAGGCAGAGACCCTCCCCTGCCTGTCCCTCTCAGATGCGGCTGGTTAGGGGAAGGGAGAAGGGTCCGGTGGCTCCCCAACCAGCCCTCCCCAAACAGGCCCTCCGGTCGGACAGCCGGGCACAGCTCTCACTAGCACAACACCTTGTCCCACCAAAGCCACCTTGAGAGCAAGCCTAAGACAGGAGAGCCACGGCCTTCACCCAGTAAACCTCAGCCACATCTGAGCAGTTTACAAGTTCAAGCATGGCTCTAAGTCAGCGGACTACGCACAGGAGCAGAGCCACGTCTCCAAGCCAGCCCAGGCGATGAACGCTGCCAGTCCCTTCCAGCACAGCAGAAGCAACAGGGACCAGTCCCTTCACCCCAGGAGGGGTCTCTTCTCCATGCCCCCTGCTCCCCTCTGCCCAGAAACGCTTCCCGAAGACAACGCGAGGTATTTGCACCGTATTAGACTTGCAAAAGGAGGCGCCTCCTTTGGCAACCCACCAAGGGTGGTAGTTTTCCACCTCCTGTGGGGACCAGAGATCTTTTGGAGTATGTCATCTGGATGGGCTGGGCTGCTAATATTTTGGAGCCCTAAGCTAGGAGTTACACCTACGTTCGTTTTTATTTTTGCTTTAGATGTCTTCTCTGGTCCAATTATAGATTAATCACATTTTATCTAGCATCCGTTTCTCCCCCGCCTCCTTCCCCACCCCCATCGGAGAAGGAATGAAAGAAAGAAACAAACGTGTTATTAATTGGCTGCTGTTTTCTGCTGGGTTCTTATCTGTGCATGTGAAACTAGGGAGGCTGGGGAAGGTGACTGAACAGCCTGCCAGCAGAAAACAGGGCATTTTAAGCCAGATTTTCAGAGAAAACAAAGCTCCTATGATGACATTATCCGAACGTGTGCTTGCCTGCCTGCATCCAACGGCCTTTAAAGCCATTGACTGATAACAGCAAGGCCTCAAAACCCAAAGTTCCTACAGGCCTGTGAAACTGGAAGGCTTTAGTAAGCCCGGAGAAAACGTGTGAGGTGGTGGCGAGTACACTGCTCATCAGACACCAGGGAATCCATAGGAGAGACACAATCCATAGGCGAGTGCCACAGGTCCAGGGAAAATGCGAGTCGATAGGAAAGTCAGGTGCTGTGCCATCTGCTCTGCCAGGGAAGGGCTAATAACTCTGGAAGAGGACACGGAAAGCACCACACTGCCTCATGACTGGCAAGGTCAAAATCTGGAGGTGGGGAAGGAATTGTTAGGAGACCTCAGAAGCAGAAACCTGTGGGACCCAAACAAGGACAGGAAAAGAAGGAGGTCTGCGTTACAGAATTTACATGCCCACATCCCTTCTGGCACGGGCAGTGGAGATACCTGATGTCCAGCTGAACACCAGGCTACCATTTTGCTCTTGACGCTGACAAGGCTGAAACCTTTTGCCAGCTGGAAGACAAGCCCAACAGATTTTTTTGGTAGCATTTATACAGTATTAGTTAGTAGCTGACTGATCCAAGACTGGATGGGCTGCAACGATTCAACTTTGCCTGGAGAGCAGAAGCAGCAACTCAGTGAACAGCCAACAGCATCTCAGCAACCTCTGCTAGCCTCAAAAATCACCTCTCCCTGAGCTGCTCAGCTCACGTCCCGCATACTTGTGCCGGAGAGATTCCTACCTGCTTTGTGCCCATTTATTCTCCTGCTGCCACGAGCCACCACCACCCACTCCAGTCCTTTCCCAGAAAGACCAAGACCTGCTAAGGCAGCGGAGAGTCCCAGGGAAACACGATGTCCACGTCACTCCTCTGAATAGGTGTCCCTCCCTGCCTGGCCTACGCCTGCTCTCGGGGTGGGGTGGGGGGCAGCAGGGAGTACGTCTGCTGCCCAGGTCACGGCGAGATGCAGCCTCGAGCTCCAGGTTCCACGAGCTGAAACAAGTCACCTCCCTGGGTGGCTCTGACGCTACGCCAAAAAAAACGGAGGGACCAAGGAAGGCAGAACACTGTTTCTGGCTATTTCCTCGTGCTAACAGCCCATCACTTTTTGTGGTCTTTCCCTCGCCCGCGACTCTGCCACATACCACGGGCACGCTTTCTATTTGCTTTTTGCCATTTGCTTTTTATTTTTTCCTCTGTGCTTGCAGAGCAGCAAGCCTTTCTGCACCTCCTTCTGCTCCCCTCCTCCTTTTGCCAACATCCAGGAAGACACTTAGGGGGCAAACACAGGATAGCCGCTGGATTCAACATCGCTGCTTTTAATGATAAGGTCTCTTTCTCCAGTCTCCTCCCTTCCACAGCCTCAGCAGATGAACCAGTAAAGCTCTGCAAACTGCTGGAGCACACAGAAGATCCCATCTCCCTTCCCAACCCCTTCCCACCTCCACCACGGCCACCCGGGAAACCCTCTGCAGAGAAAGGGCTGCCGTGCCTCCCAGGGAGCATCGAGGGACAGTGGCTCTGCCCTCCCTCCTCGCCCCGGAGGGCCATGATGCTCCTGCATCCCCAGGGCAGGGCCACGGGCAACGAGAGAGCTGCAGCGCCGCTCCGGGCACCGAGAGCAGCCGGTCACAGCCAGCCCCAAAATAGATCACTGGGTCAGGAGTGCATCCACCATCGGCTGCGGGAAGCACCAGAGGCTCAAGCCATTCTCAAGCGCATCCTGAGCACAGGAACCGAGCTCCACCAAGCGACGGTGTACTTACCATCTCGCGGTGTCGGCGGCGTCTGAGTAAAATAACTATTGGGCTTGTCTGCAAAGAAAAAACACAGGGCTATCAGCAGTTCCCTTTTGCACGCTCTCCCCTCCTCCCCCCAGACCTCTGTCCACAGCTCCCCAGCAGCTTTTGCGCCAGCATTTCATTTCTTCGGCACCCGTGCCCAGCACAAGCAGGCACCAACTCCCAGGGAACACCCGGGAGGTCCTGCTGCAGCAAGAAGGGAGCGGCAGGAACAGGAGCCAGGAGCCCCAGCTCTCCCACTTGTATCGATGGAGCATCTCTGGCTTGGGCTCTGGCGGCAGCCCTCTTCTGCCTGGCAGGGCTGGGGCTTGCCTCAGCCCGTTGTGTGCCGTTTCACCGGGGCTGCCATGCAAATCCCACCGCCTATCACCCCTCTCTCACACCCCCCCCCCCCAACCTCACCAAGTCATTTGGGTTGAGCAGGACAGCAGTGGGGAACGCCGCAGCCTCCAAGGCAAGAAGGCCACGGTGGGAGAAAGGGGTAGCTTGGGGCAGCAGAAGGTGCAAGCTCCCATGGACATGACCCAAAACAAGGTGGCGCAGCCACCAGCCAGCCCTCTACCTTTGGGTAACCCCTAATTAAGCAGAGGGGCAAGAAGAGTTCCACTCTGGCAGTTGGCTCCACAGAGCGTGCCATCCTCAGCGGGAAACACCCTAACGTCAGCGTCAAACTGTGCTCTGCTCTCTATCGAGTGATGTGCCCAGGGCAGCAAAGGCAGGCTATGGCAGAGGGCACACCACTCCTTACTGGCCACGCTCTTTCCCTACCATCACCTGGGCCCTGCTCCTGCCAGTGCTTTTTAAATGCGCTCGTGTATTTTACAGTTTTACACAGCTTTTTTCAAACCACCCACGCACCCCATGGTAAACAGCGCATCCCAAAGCTAGGCTGGAGGATTTGCCTGCCCTCTAAAGGTTTTTCCCACAGCAGGTGTTTGGCACTTTCCAGCATCAAGGAGGTCAAAGACACCGCTGCACGATGGAGTCTTCCTCCACAGGCTGCGCCTAGAGAAAGCCAGGCGTCGGGAGGGTGAGCATCTGTGCAAGGATGAGGCACCAGAGCCCAGCGCCTAGAGCAGCCGGCAATACGTGGATGTACCCACACCCAAGTGTGCAATCTATGCGGCCACACCAGGGATCAGAAGCGGTTGGCTAACCTCAGGGAAAACTCCGTCTTGCCCAACCCTCTGCTGATTCTTCAGAGCAAGAGAGCGTATAGAAAGCAGGGATCCTGGGGCAGCCAAGGAGACACATCTCCCACCCATCACATATAGTGACAGGGACCCGAGGGTTCAGCAGGTTGTATCCAGGGAGCAGCAGAAGCCCCTGGCCAGGGCAGGACTCACATGAACCTGTCTTTTGCCCCTCACCCCCCAAAACAGCCCTGCTGAGATCCCCACCTTGCAGAGTGACTGCATCCTTCCCCCCCTCCAGGAGCATCACCCACACTCAGACCTCAAGCAGCAGGTTGGGAGACACAGCATTTGGGGGGTGGGGGGTGGGGAATGGGATATGGGACACAGAGGGTGCTGGTGCAGCTGAGAGCATGAGCGCACTGTGCATGGTGGGGAGCTGGGGCTGGCCCACGCATGCCCGCCTTCGCAGCTCTGCTGTTCTGGGCCAACATCATCTCAGGGAAAAGTGGGGCAGAGCTGCAGAGAGGGCTGTTGCCTCCTCAGCTTCTCCCCAGACAGCAGAAGGCAAGTGATAAATGCCTAGGAGCAGAGCGAAGCTCAGCCGGCGGCTGGCAGCGTCGGGAGCGCTGCTCCCATGCCGGAGCCCTGGCACGCTGGCTGACCTAACCCCAGTCTCTCCCTCCCCTGCTCCTCCCACACGCCCAGGGACACCTACAGTTGTTGAGGAAGAGCAGCACGGCAAATCCCAGCGTCGAGGTGGCCAGGAGGATGAGGCAGATGTTGCATGGGATCATGAAATACCGCACCACCAAGGAGACCTTGTGCTGGTACATCCGGTCCCGCTCCAAGGCCCCCGGCGCCATGGGGTACTGGCAAGCCGTCATACTCGGCCGTCACACTGCAGGCCAAAGCTCAACCCGCCACCAACCCATCCAAGGCAGAGTAGCCACAAGGCTCACATGGATCCCTCTTCCCCACCTCCCCAGTCGTCTTCGGTAGCCACAAGATCTAAGTTTTCCCAGAGGTTCCCATCCTCCACTCGCTGGAGGCAGGGGCAGGTAGCCAGGGGCACCTTCAGGAGCAAGAGTTTTTCCCCGCATCTGCCATCTCAGAGGCACAGCCTAGGGGTCAGGTCCGAGCCGGCTCCAGAGGGACACCCGCAGTCCTGTGCTTAGCAATCCCTCTTCCAGCCCGGGAGATCTCAAGCCACACCTGCCCGCAGAAAGCAAACTAAACAACCCCAGGCAAGAGTGCCGAGAGCTTAAGTTCTGCAGCCAAGCCCACCGGGATGGGAACAAGCGCTACCAGTGCAGGAATAGCACCAGCACCAACATGCGTCGGCTCCCGAGAGCAGGACTGGGACAGAGATGGTGTGAGGAGTTCCAGCACGGGACCCCTCGCAGCCTCGGCAACATCCGTATCCTTTTGGCAGGGATGGGAGGGAAGGTCTTGCCGTCCCGGCAGCGTGCGGCTGCCTCTCGGCTCCCGACTCAGGCTCCACGCCAGCCTCGCTCCAGCAACGCTGAGCTTCCTCCGCTGTTCACGCGTCTCCTCCGGGGCAGGCACTTCCACGCTCACCGCCTTCCGACCTTCTGGGGCAGGTCCTCGCAGACAGGTGCCGGGGAGCAGCCCAAGGATGCCGCTCAGTTAGCCCACACCCTGGACGAAGGCAGGCGCTCCCCCTTCCACGCCGAGGCTCCTTTCACAACCGCTGCACATCCATCCCTGCTCGGCTCCGCTTTCCTCCAGGGCAGGCGATGCACAGCGTTCCCCCACCACCGCCCCTCCTTAGGCAAACCAAGCGCCAGCTCTCCGGTACCCACCAAATCCTCCGGTGAGCAAGACGGAACCGCAGCCTGGCTTCTCCCCCTCGGTGGGCTGCCTCCTCGCAGACCTCGCCGGCGGAAAGCAACGCTGCCCAGTGCGGGGACCGTCACCACCACGGCTGGGACAGGCCAGGTCCCTTCCTCACACCGCTGTGACATGCCAGTCTTTCCCAGAGAGGTTCCAGCTCCCGGCGGAGCCCGGCATGGAGAAGCGGGTGATGATAGCGATGGGGATAGCGATGGGAGCGGCGGCCGCCCTGGGTGGCTGGGTGGCTGGGTGGGTGGTGGCACGGGCGTGCAGCGTGAGCTCGGAGACCTAATTCCAGCGCCCGAGCTCGGCCCCACGCGTGATGAAAGGGCCACGCAGCATCAGACAAGGGAGCAAAAAACGAGGAAANAAGTCCTCACGCCTTTCCCAGCATCGCTCCTGGAAGGGGCCGAGACCCCCAGGGACAGCAGCGGTGGCAGAGCCAGGCAAAGAGCGGGAGCAGCCCCTAATTACTATTTTTTAGGCCATTTATTCTAGAGGGAGGGAGGGAAGCACACCTGCACACCCCTGGGCAGCCCCCACCACAAATGGTCGGGGAGCAGGACCAGGAACCTGCTGCCTGCTCCCAGCACACCAGTTGGACCAGAGGGAGGAGGGCACAGAGGGGAGAAAAGAGGTGCTGGGACACAGATGCGCTGTCATGCTGTGCGGCTCCCTTCCTTCCCTACCTGGATACTCTGGCCCTCGGGAAGCCAGAAACCTCCGGTCACTGCTTTCCTTGGGCAGGACGCCGCCAGCACGGTCAGGGAAGCTGCCAAGAGGCGAGCTGGGCAGAAAGCTAGAGGGAGGTCAGGGCCAAGAGCCAGATTTCTCGAGTGAAGGTCCAGCAGCAGGGCAAGAACAAACAGCAGGGCAAGGCAGCCCTGCTACAGCCCGAGCAGTCCCAAAGGCAGCGATACCTGGGGCCCACAAGACAAGCTCAGGCTCCCAGGACCTCCACTCCGGACTTGCCCTCCACAGCACCTCTCCAGGCTGAAGCCCCATCTCCGGTGAGACGGCATCCCTGGCAAAAGACACAGCTCCCGGCAAGCTGTTTCCCCTGCCCACGGTACCACGCATCTAGAGCGCGGTGACCTGCCTCCTCATTTCTAAGGCACCATGGTCCTTAGCAAACAGGCTGAGCTCCTCCTCACCACCGAGGAAGAAAGCAGTTCTGGAGACTACGGACAAAACCCTGTGAAAGGAAGGCCCTCCAGTTAAAGAGCCACTGGAACCCAAGTCTGGGCTGACTACCCACAGTTTCAGAGGCTGGTTTATCAACCAAGCCATGGGACAGGAGGACTCCTGCAGCCTCCTCTGTCCCCCAGGCGCCGCAGAGGGGCTGCCCGTACCCTGCTGTGTCATGAACAAGGCAGGGAAGGAGCCCTCAAACACCCATCCCCGTGCTCGTAGGGCGAGATGAGCACTGTGGAGATGTGGCAGTGGGCAACCCCGCTGTGGTCAAACTGGGAAGCTCACTGCAGAGAAGCTGCTTGAAGTTCCTCCCGTCTCCCCCTGCTCGACACCAACTGGGCAGTTGCCGCAGCCAGGAAGGGAAGCACAGCTTCCTCATGGAAAGCCTGGGCCGTGGTGTTGTCCCATGGCTCGGCAGCGCTCTCCTTTCTTCTCCCAGCCGGATAGCCGGGTGCTGTGGCTCCACGAGAGGCAGCTGGCCTGCCAGAGACTCCAGCTGCAGGGACATCCTGGGGGGGTGTCCAGCTGGCTGGACAACCGCATTCCCACCACCCACTCCTCCAAAAGGCAACAACAACTTGAGATGGGAGAATAACCCTCGCTGGTGGCACACACACCCCCCTCCTAGCCCCAGCCTGCTCTTGCCATGCTGCCCCTCCCTCCCTCACCTTGGCAATTCACCTGGAGCCCAAGAGACACAAAGACCAAAGCAGAATCCACCCACTCTCCCCCTCCACTGGGGAGATGTAGAGGAGACTGGGTGGTCCTTTAGCAGGGCATCTCAGGCACCACGAGTCAGCGGGTGGCAGGGTGTCCTTGTGGGATTGGCACGAGCTGTCCTATGGACACACCACAAAGCCGTGCTGCTCCTCTCCGCTGGAGACGTGGGCTGGGAGCATCCTGGGCATCCCAGCACCACAGGTGCAACTTGCCAAGAGCAGTCCAAGGGAAGAAATAAAAAGGAAGAAGGGAGGAAAGAAATCCAAGTCACTTCCCAGACATTGCTTCTCTTTAAACCTGCATCGCTCCCTCCCCGTCCCGGGGACTCGCAGAACGTGATCCCAGCTTGCTGCGAGGCACGGGCTGCATCTTAACCACCCTGCCAGGAGAAGACCCCACACGAGCAGGGTGCCTGATGGCCTCACGTCCGAGCAGTAGCTCGGACGTGAGGCCATCAGGCACCCTGCTCGCATAGGCAGATCGGCATGCACCCCGGGAGCCGTTCTCCTCCCAACACACGCAGGGGCTGCAAAAAGCCCCCAAGAGCCCAAGTGCTACGAGTCCTCAGTGGGAAAGACTCTACCAAGCTGTCCCTCCTGAGAAGAGCCCTGCTAGGAACCCATCTCCAGAGCCCCCTTACAAGCAAAGCCCTCTGCTAGGGAGAGTGCTAATGATCCAGGTGGAAAAGAGCTCCGCAGCCAGCGCCAGAGGTCACGGGGCTGCCTCCCGGGATATGGCACAACACCCTTCCCTTCACCAGGGATAAGGCATGAGGACTGGCTAAGCAAGTTGGAACGCCCTGGCAACTGGGAAGAGACCCCTAACCTCACCGTACACGGAGCCCCCCACCCCTCCAACCCAGTATTTCCCCCTCAAAGGGTAAGCTCAAGTCCCTGCCACTGCTGTCCCATTTCCAGTACCCTTCCCCAGCTACTGCAGCCCCTTGGAAATTTCTGGAGCATCACGCAAGAAGCCAAGACCTTCCCAAAAAGTGAGCAGAGTGCCCTGGCCCTGCCTCCCTTTGCTTGGTCACTGCGTGGCCAGCTTGGTCTGGTCCTGCATCCTTCTGCTCTGCCCAGTTCTGCATCCTTCTGCTCCGCCCTGGGACGCGTGTGCCAAACTCCTGCCCAACGCCTTCACCTGGGCACTGCCATGCTGATGCTGGCCCGGCAGCATCCTTCTCCCCTCCCCAGCTGCTCCACACCCCCCCACCGGGGTAGGGATAACAGAGCCATACTCCCCTGGCAATCCCAGCTCATGCGAGCTAAGGCCAAAGGCTTGGCTTCGCATAAATAAAGAAAAAAAATCCCCAAAGGGAAGCAAGGACATTTGCATCCTCCTGTGGGCATGTTTACACATGCAAATCAGCCACCGCACAGTCCTCCCTTTCTTCCCAGGTCTGCCAGGACTCTGTCCCCTCCAGCCATTTGGGGGCCACTTTTAGGGCCAGCGCTGCCTCAGACCTGCCCGGCCTTTGTGTCCTGGAAGAGGCAGGTTCAAACTCCGGCACGGGCAGATCGGCTCATCACCTTCTTGGGCAAGACAAAACACTCGCACCTTTGCCCCTCGCGAGTCTTTCAGGTAAGGCTCTATAATCAGAAAAGCCATATGCGCTGAGGAGACATCACACTTGTCTGGTCCATCCATGTGGGTCGTCATTTTTTTGTCCGTGATCCCACCCCTCCCCAGAGCTGGCTGCATGTAGACACCCCTGTACAGCTACGGCACCTCACAAACGCCCCTATCCTTTTGAGCACGCGGGGACAGCCAGCCTCCCACCCGCTCCCTCTGCTGCCCATGCCCACCACGCACACTCAGCCCTTCCCTTTACGCTTCCGACACCAGCGCACGAAGGACCAGGCAGGAAAATATAGCAAGACCTGACCAGGCAAAAGAGCGCATTGTCTTTGGCTTCATTAGCTCAGCTCAGAAGTGAGCAGCTCAGAAGAGCTGGCCAGCGAGCCCAGCAGCACTGAACACACCCCACCAGCTCCAGACCAGTCTGAAGTGGAAAGAGGTGGCTGTGCACCAGCAAAAGCACCCGAGACATGGGGACAGCTCAGTCCACACTGGGACAGCCCGGTGCAGACAGCCCCAGGCAGAGGGGTCTCGTCCCTCAGCCACGCCAAGGTTCCAGAGCGGTCCATCCACCGCTCATCATCCCTGCTCTGAGCAACGCCATGCTGACAGCATTCCTCCCTTTCCTCCTCCTCGGGACTGGAAGCAGCCCGGCTAACGCTGCAGGTGTTCAGAGGAGGACCAGCCCCAGCAGGGTGCAAGAGGCAGAAAGTCACCGCGTCTGCCAGGGAAGAAGAGGGAGGGACGGGGGACAGCGTAGCATCCCTCAGACACAGCTGCTATCCCTCTACTACAGGCAAGAAAACATTATCTTCCAGCCCATCCATACTCCCCCCTGCCCAGTTTTCTAAATTAAAGCGTTCAATGCATTAAGGCCTCCGTGTGGTCACCAGCCAGTTTAAAGCCTGGTGCCATTAATGGGTTTGTTTCTGGGCTTTCGCAGGGAGGATGTCACAGCTGCTGCCAAAACGCAGCAGAGAGGCAGAAGGGGCCGGGCTGGGTGCAGCTGGCTGTGCTCAGCGTGGCAGGACGGTAGTTTTATCCTCTTGCTTCTGAAGCACGGAGCTGGCGGGAGACACGTACTCCACCATCAGCGCTGGGAGCGGCACGACCCGCTCGCGCCGCCCGGCAGCCCTGCACTGACCTTGGATGGGGGAGACGCCCAGGCATCTTGTGGGACCCCCGCACCCTTGAGCCACCTGGGAAGAGATAATACCAGGAGGAGACGCCAGTTTAGTTTCCTTCACCTCCCCACTTCTGCCTACCAGACGCCAAATACCAGCCTGCGACACCAAAAAAAAATAAATCAGTGCCTCTTTGGGATCTGACTGTCAGCTGTCAATCTCTCCTTCCTCACCGAGCTAGAGACCTCGCAGAAGCCCCCCAGCTCCTGCTGTTGCCAGGCTGATTCCCCACCTGGCTCCCTTCTCCCTAATCCTGTTTGGCAGGGAGCTAATTGGGATTTATCTGACAGCACCCAATGCCTAGAGAGCCATTTTGCACTTCCTCCAGGGAGGGGGAAGAAGAGGAGGAGGAGGAGGGAGCCTGCAGAAGGCGTTTGCACATTCTCCCTTCCCCATCCCCTCCTGCAGTTTTACAGGCTAATTACCAGCATTACAGCGAAAGGAGCGGGAGGGGGAGAAAGTGGGGATTTTAATTATTTCATTTAACACTTGGCAGGACCCAGCTTGACTCCTGCTGAGCAGCGCTTGGAAATAAAGAGCTTTTAAACCCTATCAATGGGAGACAGGGGGGAGCGGGTGCGGGAGACGGGGCTGGGGTGGCCAGCCTCACGGCTAGGTTGGCGTGTGTGCTGGGAGTGGAAATGGGTGTTAATTCACACCATTCCCAATAAACAGCCGTGCCAGGCCGGTGCTGGACAAGGGGTGCCTGGCTGCCTCCTCTGAAGACGGGGATTTCCCCACTTAATGACTTTGTCCTGAAACAGCCCCCTTCTCCCACGCGACGCTGGACCAGGCAGCTCTCTTCCAGACGCGCTTAGGGATGCCCAAGCACGGAGCATTGGAGGGGCCACACGCGTGCGCCCCGGGGAATACAGGTCACCCTCTCCCAGCCCTGCAGGTCCTTCTCTGAGCTGACGGTCTGCACGCTGCAGCCCCTGCACATGCTGCCTCGCAACTGCGAGACAGCCCCTCTGCTCACACACGTTCCCCCCCACCACGCACCGCACAAAGCCCACGCCTCTTCCACCTAGCCGCCCATACGCAATGGTGAATGGGTTTCACGAGGTCTCTGCCTCCTCCCTTAAAGAAAAAAAAAAAAAAAAAGAAAACAAGGTTTGCGCGCAGAACTCTGGGTCCAGATCTAAAAGGATAGGGCTGCTGCCCCAAAGCAGACACACCGCAGAGCCAAAGCAACCCGGGGCGGGGAGGTGATGCATCTCAGCACTAAGCCACGCCGCTCCCTGCTCTTCTGGCCAAGTAGCCCAAGTGCTCTTTGCCCAGCCCTCTCATCCTCTTCCTTTGCAAAGGTAAACCACCACCCTGGGTGACTGCTCGCACAAACTGCTGGCACCCACACTCCGGGCACCAACTCCTCGCTCCCTGCCATCCCAAGCTTGCAGGCTTCATCTGGAGCTTGCTGGGCTTGCACCCCCAGGACTTTCCAGACCAAAGCACCGAGCTAGGGATTTCATGCCTTCAGCAGCCACTGCCTCCCTCCTCTGTGGTTCCCAGGAGAACCTCGTTGCCCGCTGGCTCGCTGCGCTGTCAGGATAGCTGCCCGCTGCAGGACTCGCATTCAGGAGCGACGCCGAGAACAGCACCCGGGTTGGAGAGAGGCGAGCCAGGGTGATGCTGGGACAAAGGCCCCTCGAGCCTGTCCCCATGCGTTCTCCCGATGCTCCAAGGGTGTCCGGGGCTGGGTGTGCGCAGCACCGCAGCCCCAACCCTGCGGCCACATAGACTGGAGGTGCGCCCTGAGCTGCAGCCTGGGCTGCATGCCCACAGCCCTCGGCTCCTCGGCGGGCTCACACTGCCACCTGCCGCTCTCGCCAACCCAACCACGCTGCGAGAAACTCGGGGTTGAGAGCCGAGCGGCGAGCCCACAGCATCTCCACCGAGGCGGCGTGGAGGGGATGATGTTAGAGCGACAGGAGGGTGGCGAGGAAGGGAAACCTCTCCCCTTGCTGGGGGACAAACAGCCCTTTCAAACACCTCAGGGGCTACAGCCTGCTCTGAACTCAGGTTGTCCTGTGGCTACTGTTTCCCTGAGACAGCATCAACTCCCTCCGCCCGAGGAACACCCTTGCCCGACTACTGGAGTGGCTGAGGGCGAACCGGCCAAGCCTTCAGCCTCTCTGCGCGCCGACTGAGTTGGCTGAGCTGTAAGACGTCACTTCTGCCAATCCTCTCCCAAACACACCCCAGTTGCTTTGCAAACTGCTGTAAACTTGCTCATCTGCAAGGGGGCGGGAGGATCAGCTGGTGTGGCAGAGTTCCTTAAGGATGGGGTAATGGGGGGGGAGGGGGGTGCAAATAGGAAAAAACAGTAGAAAACAAGTGATGAAACCAACCTACAGCACATTTCTGGAGCAAACACCCAGCAGGCTAAAATTAGCATGTATCCCTGGCACTCCGGATATTTCCCACCGAGAAAGCAGCTGACACCGGAGTGCTTCCAGACAATGAATGACATCCTTCAGCAATGGAGGGGGGAATACGCCTCATACCGGCTCTGCCCGAAAGAGCAGCACCGGCTGGAGTTAGGGTACTGCCAGTACCCTCACACAGACCTCAGAGTCCTAAAACCACATCAGCACAGCCCAACCAGTGGGAAAACACGTCGCCCCCGTGAGAACCAGGCGTGCAGAGAGTACAAAAGCAGAGACACCTCGCTAAAACACCTCAATTCGTCTCCCAGCCCAGCACTCCAGCAGCTGAGTAGCGGCAGCGGGGCGATGCAGGAATAGCCAGCACGTAGCCTGCGCAAAGGCGAAGACATCCCGACAGCAGCAGCATCCGTTCGCCACGCCAGCTGTACGGAATGCTGCAGGCAGAGGGAGCGCTGGGAGCAATATTCAGGAAAGGGCCTGCCAACCTTCAACCAGAGCCGCTCCGGAGAGCCGAAGCTGAACGCCATGCCACCGGGCAAGCTCTCTGCCACCTCCTCCCAGCCAGGGTTCGGCGGGGGACCTGGACACCTCACGCTGCTCCCAATCCTGGGCCAGGAGCCGGGTCCCAGCAGCCAAGCGCTCTCAGTGCACCTCTCCCAAGAGGCAGTCCGGCCACAAGAGAGCCCACACCGGCTAGAAATTACACCCGCGCCCTCGGGTGATGCAGCTCTGTGCCAGCCAGCACCAGCGCCTGCCTCGGAGGCAGGGAACGGGGCTCCCACGGAGCGGCTCCGAGACAGGCGCTCGGTCATGGCTGTGTCCGGCACCCATCACAGAGGAGAGCGTCAGCCCCGGGCTCTGGTCCAAGCCGTCTGATGCGATCGAGCTTTGCTAACCGCTTCCCATAAAGCGGACAAACCACAGGAGCCGCGGAGCGGTGCGAGACAGGCCTCCTGGGAACGCACAGAGCCAGACTTACCAGCATGGCGAGAGGCGGCAGCATCGTCCCCTCCTGCAGCGCAGGGGAGGACACGCAGCCCATCGTCCAGCTCCACAGCGGCGCTGCTCAAACCCAGTGCAGGCTGCTTCCTTGGGGACAGCAAAGCCCTCCTGAGCTACGCGGTAAGGTGGAAAGAAGAAAGAGAGGAAGGAAAGGGACATCTTCTCCTCTGACCACAGAATCACCGGGGTTGGAAGGGACCTTTGGAGATCATCTAGTCCAACCCCCCTGCCAGAGCAGGGTCACCTACAGCAGGTTGCACAGGGCGGCGTCCAGGTGGGTTTCGAGTGTCTCCAGAGTCGGAGACTCCACCACCTCTCTGGGCAGCCTCTTCCAGTGCTCTGCCACCCTCAAAGTCAAGAAGTTCCTCCTCATGTTCAGAGGGAACTTCCTACGTTCAAGTTTGTGCCTGTTACCTCTTGTCCTATCACTGGGCACCACTGAAAAAAGACTGGTCCCATCCTGCCGGCACCTTCCCTTTAAGGACCGACTAACGGTCCTGCTCAGAGATGGCTCACAGGCACTGCAGAGGGTCTTGCACGTTGGCTGGGGAGACAGCAAGGGGGAGTGGGCAGCCCTGGGAACCCAGACCCTTTTTTTCCTGCCCGCTTGGTGTCTGGGAAAGCCAAAAGCAGGCGACATCCAGCTGTCACGTTGTCAACCACGCACAGCTGAAAGTAAAACGTTTGCACAAGCCGGTGATGCAAACAGTGAAGAGCACCCAGCCGGCATCCAGGAGGAGAGCAGAACGCTCTCAACTCGGTTTATGCATCTCAGGGCTGAGAGGCACGGAAACATTAGCCGGCAGGGGATGCTGTTGGCTTGGATTGCTTCTCTCCTTGCTCCTCCTGGACCCAGAGAGGCCCAGGGTCCAGGCCAGGAGCAGGCGGCTTTCAATAAAACTTTTATGTCCCTCTGTTCCTTCTCCAGCGCCTTCGCAGCAAGGGCACACGTCCAAGCAAACCCTAAGCCTACCCCCCCGCCCCGATTTGTACACTACAGTCTATATATTACACATAACGAGGGGCACAAAACAGGGAGGAAATACAGCAGCTTTAAAGAGCTCACCAGCCACAGCTGGTCCAGTCCTGGTGGAACTCCAGCGGGGTTTGACACAGCCGGCCGCAACGCCCAGACCAAGGCCAGCTGAGCTGCCACAGCTCCGTCCCACCCCACATCACACCAAAAAGCCAGCCGCTTCTCCAGCTATAGGTGCGGGTGGGCCAGCAGTGAACCTAAAGGTCTCAAGATGAGCGCGGTGTGGGCCAGTGGAGCAGCCCCAAAGTCAAAGCTGGTGCAGAGAACCCGTTGGATACCCAGATCTGGCTGTACAAGCAGGGGACAGCCGCCTTGTCCATGGCAAACACAGACCTGGGACCTTTTGCCACGGCAGGGTGGCCACCCGGGCGCGCTGGAGAGGGGCAGCAGCAGAGCGAGGCGCCGCGCTTGCCCCGTCCTCCATCCGCACAAAGGTTCGTGCACGCAGGGGGAAGGGCGTGAGACGACCCACCAGCCCCAACCACCT
>VYXH01007972.1:904449-915265 GCA_013397275.1 Burhinus bistriatus
GCCCCAACCACCTGCCGAACGCCTTCCTTACATACGCTCTGTAGCCACAGCCACCAAACAAAGGAGCTGGCCACGAGGCTCTCGGGATGCCAGGATTCCCAGCACCAGGGATCACAGGGAAGTGGGCAGCCAGCCAGCCCACAGCCGTGTACACCCTCGCCTGCTAAGGGCTGCTCTCATCAGCCAGGACACGCGCGCGGTTTGTTTTAATGACTGGGATTCACCGTTTAAAACAACTGTCCGTGGAGATGACAGCTGAGGAAGAGATGAGCCGCTGCTGACACAGCGCAGGGCAGGCGAGGGGACCAGAGGAGCAGGGACAGGAACACCTTAGGGGCTTTGACCCGTGCCCACACTTCACTTTTTTTTTTTTTTCTAGAAAGATGCCCAGAATTGTCTGTGGCGTGTTTGCCCCACGCCTGCAGCTTCACAGCTCAGCCAGGACGGGGGGCACGCACAGCCTCTGCCCTCGACCGGCTGGCAGCGATGCTCTGCCCTCCTTCATTAACTCCATCAGCTGCAGCACGTGCCCCACAAAACCCCCAGGCCAGGTCAACAGGCAAACCCGTCCGGCTTTACCTCCAGTACGAGCTGGGACAGCGAATGCTCTCCCCCACCCTCCCCAGGCAGCTGGTGAAGGTGAGAGGCTGAGGATGGAGTTGGATATGAGAGAAGCGCTAGGTGAGAGGTGTCCTTAGATCACAGTTTGGCGCCCACGGCACTCCAGAGGCTTGGTGCCACACCAGCTGTCGCTCGCTTTGCGCCAGGACAGCAGCAATCCAATTGAGCCCAGGCAACAACGGCGGGCTGGGCGACGTGGAGGCGGAGGGGAAAGCAGTTCTTCAAACTGTGATCTAAAAGCAATAGCTCCCTTTGAGGTGAGTGCACGCTCCGCAGCCAAGAGGCCGTGGGGACGGGTGTGCCGGTACCCACCTCCAGAAGGTTTCTATTGCTCCGGCACGTCCTAGGTGGATGGAAGAATGACAACTACTAGCCAGTGAGTCTGATGGTGGATGGAAAAAATGGTATTTTTTTGCATGACACACCACCACTTACCAGCAAGAAGCTTCCTATGTTCTTTAGAAAGCAGGGGAGGAGAAAAAGGAGAGAACAAAACAGTTAGAAACAAGAAAACAGACAGCTCACCCAAAGCTTTCCTACCCTCCCCCAAGCCCCCTCCTCCAGTGCTCCACTATCAACACCACCTGGGGCAGCTTCCATCCATCTCTTCCAGCCCTTTCCAGACAGCATCGGGCACTAGCTCCCAAATTACCCCAGAAGATCGTGGCTGGGTTGCTGGCCGCCTAAGCCCATTGATTTAAACACGTTTTCATGGCACAACGGGCTCCCGAATCTGCAGATACCCAGAAAACAGCAGGAGCCTGATGTTACTGATGATATTGCACACTGCAAGAGCCCAAACCATGCACAGCAAAGCAAGGCAAGAAACAGAGAGCTTCAGAACCAGAACGGTAAACATGTGCAAACGGCAACAACAAAAACCCCATCAGGAACATCTCAGCACTGACCGGTGACTATCGGCCACACACCACAAGCACGCTGGATTAGGCACGGCAGTTGATTTGATCCACGGAGAAGCCTGCGCTCTTTCCTTACAAGGACGGCTAAAGGAGGCCCTGGAGAACGTAAGCAAGTGCAGCCAAAGATTCAGAAGCCAACGTGCGTTAACTGTTAAACTTCCTGTGTTGCCTTGCCAATAGATGATTTTCTGAAACCAAACCCACAATTTGGAAGTGTTCTGGACCTAAGCCTGGAGCTACCCGCAGCCTTTAGCCCAATACGGGCTACCAAGGACCAGCTGTTTCCCGTTCAACTCAAAGGGGCACATCCTTTACCATCGCAGCTTGACACCTCCTATCCAAACGCATCACCTGGGCTGGGGCTACTTTTGAAGTCTAGGAAACTGGAGCACGAGATGAAACAAGGTTCCCACACCACACATGACGAAAGAGGAGGTTAACAGTTAAACAGCTGAGCATTTTAATAGTTGTTATTGAGCACCAATTATATATCCGCAAGTGATCTGTGGCAGTACAGAAGTCCTGTAACCATTACAGCATTCATTCTAGATGCCTATGGAAATAGGAGCTGTGGTCACAGCCAGGTCTGTGTCCCACCAGCACACGGGTATCTCCTCGTGGGACACACAACTCTTAACCCCTCTTTTCCGTTCCACCCGGACCGCCCTGCCTCCTCACAGCACCACACACTAGCTGCTAGCTAGCTAAGAGCAAGAGTGGAGTTTGGAGTACTTGGTGCTTCTTGCGTGCTTTTCTCAGGCTGGATGCTCAAAGGCTGCTGAAAGAGGACGGACACGGAGCCCCAGGGGAAGCGTGGCCAGACGGGTGGGATGCAGGGGACAGAGGTGGGTGACTTCCCAGGGAAAGGGAGCGTGCTGAGCCACACAGCAGAGGGAACGGAGGAGGAGGAAGGCAAGGATGCAGCTGGAACAAAGAGCCTCACCCCCTGCCCTGGTACCCGGGGCTGAGGGGCGCCGAGGCCTCCCCCCGTGCCCTGCATGCCACGTTAGCAGCAGCTCCCACAATGGGCTGTGGGACATGGGTAATGCGACACTGTGAAGAGTCCTGACAGCTCACTGAGACTGTTAGGGGCGAAACAAAGTGAGCATTGAGGGCTGGAGACGGCCCCATGCCAAGGAAGTGACGTGCAGCCTTCTCCATTGGCAACCGGGAGCCCTCTCAGCTATAAGCTGCTGGGAGATGCAGGGAAGAAAGGATGAGGGGAAAACAGCTTAAAAATATCCCAGAGCAGCACAGTTATTTTGGGACTTTAATTTATAAAAAGAGGAAGAAAAACAGAAATGAAAGCCAAGACCCCGTGGCCAGCTCTGCTGAAGATGAGATATTAGCGTCTGGCTGCAGGACTGCAGCACTCCCTCCCTTCCTTTGCTCTGATGCCTCTGAATTAAAATTATGTGGATTGTGCTATCTCCATCACATCCTTTTGTCACCCGGCAGAAGAGATGGCTCTTCTGGGCCCCTGGACAGCACGGTCTGGGACTGTCAGAGGGAACGGGAACCTCCTCTTACTCTGCTGCTCCTGGGGAGCAGCAGGAGAGCCCCTTCTTGCCAAGACACCATCTCTGACGAGCCCTGTTGTCAAGGCGAAAGGAAGGGACAAGAACAGCAGCAAGGCGTTTGGGACAGCAGAATAGACCTGATTTTGCCACTGTGCAGGGAGGGGGTCCGGGGCTTTTCCTGGGGCATTCAGGTACAGAAGCTCTGGGGACAAGGCGTGCTTGGTTGGGGTTTCTACAAAGCTGTCTGCCCACCCTGTTTCAGGGGCTTCAACTCCATCACCAACCCTCGCCGAGGGAGAGGAGGCGAACGCCAGGGTAGGAGAGAGGCAGTCGCTGCGGGGAACCGAGCGTGGGCAGTCATGAGGTGTTGCGTATTTCGGGGGACGTTCCCGTTGAGCAGGGGAAGCCTCAGGTCCCCCCCACCTCTGCTGCGTGGTCTAAGGCTGCTCACCCCGGTCACCTCGGGCACCGTGGCAGAGAGGCAGCAGCTGCCACGCAGCACTCGGTCACACATCATTTACCGCGCACACAGCACTTTCTCACCCCGCCGCTTCCCAGCAGGCAAGTCCCTCGGATGCTGGCACAAGCGGCACGGCCCTGGCACCCCAGGGATCCCCCCCCCCACCACAGGGCACCACGTCACTCCACTGCAGTCCAGACCGCATCACCTAACACACACGGGACAAGTGACATGCCCAAGGCCACCGGGTGAGAAACTGTGGCAGAGATGTACCACACACGGAGAACAGAGGGCAAGCTGGAAGCAAAGACCTCGTTTCCCCACGTGCAAAAGCACGGCATTCCCAAAGCAGCACCTTTTCTTTCAGGTACCCCTGCGGCTCCCTAAGCTGTGGAGACCCTCGGGTCCAGCTGGGGCTTTGTGCTGGATAAAGAAGTGTCACCGCCTGCCCCCTCTATAGCGACAGAAGCGTTCGTATGCACATACCAAAACCTGATGTTCGCTGGGGCTGTAACAGCAGCTGCTTTTCAGAGTCCGGGGAAAACCATAAGGAGCAAGACGGCGACAAAGAGGAGATGAAGTTGCCTGGCCAAGACCCCCCGCAGAGCTGCCAACTTCAGTGCTGCAGCCCGCAGGAAACGGGAATTGCTGTTTTGGAGCATCAGGACAAGAGCCATGAGTGCTGCTCCAAGCCCAAATCCCACCTGGCCACCTGAGCTGCAGAACAACGGGGAAGAGCACATGGGACGAGGGCTGGGTGGAGAAAAGGGTCAGTGTCCCCTGTGAGTGCTGGAAGCTCTAGTCTATGGGTGGGGAACGCAATCCCAGAAGGGTTTAGGGACTTGAGACGCACCCACTCGAGCTGGCGTCGCCACAGCAAGACTGAACACTTGACCCCATGGAGCCAGAAGTCGCCTGTGACTCACGGAGGCCCCCGAGCAGAAGACAGCCCGGACCGCTCTTCTGCTCAGCAACAGCCACCCACCCACGCAGTGCTGCTCCAGCGCCAAGGCCACCGGATAGAGTCCGGACAGCCCAGCACCTCCCCATACACGCTGACCTGCAGAACTTCCACCCCGCGGCTCCTGCTCCTTCTTCCTGAGGCTCGGGAGATCGCGCCAGTCCGGCAGGGTGCACACATTCACCCTCTCATTCTTAGAACAAAAGTGCGATTGAGATGAGTAACCCCAGAGCCTGACCTGCCTTTCAACTCCAGCAAATTTCACTGCGCTTTGATTTTTCCCTTCATCCTGCTGCGGCTCAATGCAGCAGCTGTTAACATCAAGAAGGGGAAAATAAGTTTATTTTACTGTATATTAAATAAAACAAAAAAAGAGAGGAGAGCAGGAGGCTCTGTTCCAAGGTCAGGCACTTGACTGCAGAAAGTTTTCCTGGACAGAAACACACTCGGAGCAGGGCGATACACCCGAGCTTTGCAGAGAAGCCACGCGGAGTGGGAAGCTGGTGCTGGTGCCGTGCCATTCCATGCCTGGGGAACGCAGGCCAGGCATGCAGCCACGGCTGGAACAAAGCAGACCTACCTCTCTGGAGCACCCAGAACATGCTTTTTGAGTTACTCCTGCCAGGAGCTGAGCTACCACGTCATGAAAAGTGGTACTTCTGAGAAACCACATGCGACTTGGACAAGTCACCCAACACAGCTGTTGCAAGGCCAGAACTATCTCCTGCCTAACAGCTCAGTTCCCGAGACACTCGACCGACGCGTAATCCCAGACCGTTTCCCAGCAAGACGAATTCCCCAGTCAGAAGAACGCACCAAGGCAAGCTGTCCTTTGGGAAAACCCTGCTTGGAGGTGCCAACCTGAAGAGGACCACCTGTAAGTTGGCCTTGCAGAAAGGCAGCTGCTAACCAAACACAGGCTCAGCCCTGCGGCTTTACGCAGGGCAGGGGGGTTCCCCTGCAAGTCTTCCTTCGAAGCGGCAACTCACGTCGTGCCAGTGAAGGACACGGGAAGGGGTGGACATGGCCCACCTGCACCCCAGGTGCACCCAGACAGTGCACCCAAGCTGGACCACCTGCAGAGCCAGACTCCGAGGAGCCAGGAGGGATCCCTGATGGATCCCAGGAACCCGCCAGCACCGGGTTTTCTTTGCCCTCACACTAACATCCCCGATAAGCCTGCCAGCGAGATCCAGGTTGGACTGTCTCATTCCCAAGGAAACAAACCAAGGGTTCCCACGCCACCTTCCCGCTGCTCGGTGCACAAAAGCAACACAGACTTCCTGAAATCCCTCTCTCCCTGACCCTCCCTACTGTTTCTCTGCATCCTGCTCCAAGGCCGCACTCTGTACTGAGATAACAAGGCACTTGGCTGCCAAAACCAGCAGCCAGAGGGGCCCGGCATCCAGGCGGATCTGCGTTCAAACAAAGACCCGACGCGAATGGTCAGAAACCGGAGCTGAAGCCCTGTGGCTTGGGCTTACTTCATCCACGTTAAGGCCAGCCTGGGATCGGTGGAAGAGCTCTGGGGACTGGGAAACGAGGTCCCACTGGAAGCCAGGGGCGGGCAGGCACCCACCTGTGAGCTCAGCCCCGCAGGAACGGGCAGTTCTGCTGCACCTTCTGCATCCCGTGACCCAGAGAAGGGGCTGGAGAAAGTCAGAATAGCCAGTTTCCATCAATTTAATATTAAATCCCTACCCAAAGAAATGGAACCCAAGCAGTCGCACGCTAAAAAAGAAAATTTCTCCATTTTCTTTGCAGTTGGCACTTAATCCAGAAATTTTCTTAAGTCTGGGGCATCCAGCCGTCCCTGCATTTGTAAATTACACACTAATTAAACACATTACACTCTCTCTCAAAAACATATCAATCAATTGGCGTGCGATCAGCATCCAATAATTGCTGCCGCTGAAATTCCGCCTCCCCGGAGAGGTGCAATCTTCTGTGTTAATTGTTTAGGTTTGGCAAGCGAGATGGGAGCTAACGAGCAGCCCAACTGCCACCTTGGGAGGAGGGTGCTGCTGAAGGGAGAAGAGGAGGCAGGGATTTTCCCACCTTCCTCCATTCCCAAGCTCTGAAGAACAGCCCCCAAAACACTGCCAGAATTGAAACCAGATGTGTAGGAAGTGTCTCATTAGCAGTAATTGCTTTGCGAGGATTTGAGGTTTCCCCTCTGTGCCACCACCAAACACACTTTTAAGAAGCTGCCGTGGGTTGGGTACCGGGATGCACTGGTAGAGGGGAGGGAAAAAACCCCACAGGGCAGATTCTCTACTACACTAATATTTTTATTGAAGCCAGGGAAAGTTTACTCAGCACGGGCTGGCTGTAGGCATCAGCCTGCCGAGTGGCAGAGGATCACCACTCCTGCAGATTAAGCTGAAAAAACTCCGCGTCTCAAACCTTCTTTCTCGACTGCGGCTCATCACGGCCAAATGATTCGTGAAATAGCCTCATGATTAGCTCCCTTGCACCCTCCCTGCTTTCATAAGGGGGAAAACAGGCACGAGACACTCCAGGAACTCGTCTCCTTCCCCCACAACTCAAGGCTGATTAGAGGATCTGGCAGGGACTCTAGGCTTCCCTTACCCAACCATCCCCGCCTGTAATTTTACCTGCGGAGTGATTTTCCTTGGATTACAGGGCTGAACCCGGAACAAATCAAAGCCAAAGACACAAATAAGAACAGGTCAATCAGGTCCTTGCACAGAACTGCAGGGCTGTTTCTGTTCCCTGGAATAAGGAGACCCAAAACAAGGCAGGGTAGCCACAAGCCGCCTCCGGGACTGGGCAAGACCCTCTCTGCTCAGCCCTTGCCCCCGTGGCAGAGAGCCATTATTTCATCCGTGCTGCACAAGTTTTTCCCCCCATCAGGTGACACCTTTTCACCTAGTCATTTTACTACATCACCCCTTTTGTTCTTGTGCTGAATTTCAGCTTCTTCAAACCAAAGGCGCAGGCAGAGTCTCTGAATACAAGCACAGGCTGGACGGAGAGCAGCCCTGAGGAGAAGGACTTGGGGATGTTGGTGGATGAGAAGCTCAACATGAGCCAGCAATGTGCACTGACAGCCCAGAAAGCCACCTGCATCCTGGGCTGCATCCCCAGCAGCGTGGGCAGCAGGGCGAGGGAGGGGATTCTCCCCCTCTACTCATCTCTCATGAGACCCCACCTGGAACACCGTGTCCAGCTCTGGGGCCCCCAACAGAAGAAGGACACGGACCTGTTGGAGCAGGTCCAGAAGAGGCCACAAAAATGATCAGAGGGCTGGAGCCCCTCTGCTGTGAGGACAGGCTGAGAGAGTTGGGGTTGTTCAGCCTGGAGAAGAGAAGGCTCCGGAGAGACCTTAGAGCCCCTTCCAGTATCTGAAAGGGGCCTACAAAAAAGCTGGGGAGGGACTTTTTACAAGGGCATGTAGTGATAGGATGAGGGGGGATGGCTTCAAGCTGGAAGAGGGGAGATTTAGATTAGATCTCAGGAAGAAATTCTTTACTGTGAGGGTGGTGAGACACTGGCCCAGGTTGCCCAGCGAAGCTGTGGAGGCCCCATCCCTGGAGGTGTTCAAAGCCAGGTTGGACGGGGCTTGGAGCAACCTGGTCTAGTGGGAGGTGTCCCTGCCCACGGCAGGGGAGTTGGAACTAGGTGGTCTTTAAGGTCCCATCCAACCTAAACCATTCTATGATTTATAGCAGACTATCTTCATAATTCTGCCTTCCTGCACCCCGTACAGCACTAGCTTTGATCACAGCGCAGAGGGCAGTGGACAGTGGTTGAGCAGCCGGCATGCCGCACTGCTGTCCTCCACAGTCGGTCTCATCCCCTCCCGTGGGGCCCTGCAGACCCACAGCCCCTGCTGCTGGGACCCGTGGCTTATTCTCCCGAGACGGAAAACCCTGGGAAGTGGCACCTCGTGCTCTAAGCCCGCACCAGCATCACCCCTGACGCATCCCTCAGCGAGGGGAACGAGCTATGAGGACACAAAGCTGAAGGGGAAGGGGGTGTTACCTGCCCCACGCGACACGATGCTCACCAGCAGCTTTGTCACCTCACTAGAGAGAGATGGGCCAGTCCATGCCCCAATCGATTTCCCTGTCCCAAGTGCCAGTCCCTACAACCCGGCTTGCGTGAGGGACCCCAGATCCAGCTGGGGCATGGTCGCAGTGGGAGACCCTTACTGTAGGACCGCTCTTCCCTCCCCATTTCCTTCTCCAGCCTGTGCAAGACAAAGGACCCAGTCTTTGCTAGACACAAACTAACTCTAAGAGCCACCCCCAGAGACAGGGTGGAAGAGCGATTCGAGTGTCAAAGGAGAAGTAGGCACCCGCATTATTTTTGGTGAGACGAGCATAATTGAGAGCCTGCAAATCTCCCGTATTCCTTGGGCTCCTTTCTCAAGTCCCTTTAGCATGCTGTATCCCCTTCTCCCCTCCCAACGCCAGCAGAGCTCAGATCGCAGTCTCCTGGGCTAAGACAATAGCTGCTTATGTTCTAAACCAGCGCTGCTTTCTGGGAAGAGAGCCAGGCCTGGCAGCTCTCAGCAGCAGGGAATAAAAGACGTGTTTGTGCTACGGAGCCCCTCTGCACCAGCGGGGCACCCTCAAAGGGAGGCAAGGCATCAGCCTGCTGGGGATGCGAAACAGAAACGCGGACAGATGCCCCGGGTTTAGCGAGAAAGACCACGGGACCAAGAAAGAAGCGAGCGTCTGGTTGAAGGAAGCGAGCTGTGCGGCCAGCAGCAAGCAAGGCACGGGCAGAGCCGCAGCATCCCCCCTCCAAGAGCTAAGAGAGCCAAGACCGCAGCGCGTCAGGCTGCTGAAATCGGTGGGAATTGAGGATGCTCTGAACACCGGGGCCACTCGAAGCAGGAGGCAGGGTCACAGTCCCCACACCAAGAGCAAGCTGCATTTCAGCAGGGCCCATCTGAGCGTGAACGACCGGGATGTCCACTGCAGCGGAGCTCCCTCCGCCCCACGGCGAGGAGCGGGCTCGGGAGGCAGGCAGGCAGCCCTGTGTTTTGCCAGCCGTTTCTTCATGCTCACACTGCTGCCAAGCCAGAGCGCACAAGTCCCAGGGGATCTCCTTCTCCGCAGCGTGGCACTCTGAATGCCTGTACCACGGGCTGGATAAGAAGAGGCCCCCTTCGCTTCCCCTAGAAGTCCCTGGAGAGGCAGAGGGTCCCGCCCGTGGATGTCCTAGTGGTACCCAAGCCCTGGCAGCAGCAGACCAGACCCACCCGAGCGCCTGACCACGGCTCCGACCCTTCCACACCTTGCACATAGCTGGCCGGGAGGCAGTGAAATGCACTTTTGTCCTCTTTGCCATCACAGCCACTTCCAGAGGCTCAGCCTCAGCGAGGTGGAAAGCCCACCACACCGGGGACATCCCCGCTCAGCTGCTGCCCTTTGTGGAATGGCCCGGGGTCAGCAGGGACAGAGCCACGGGCAGGCATCCCCTGCCCATCCGAGGTCGGAAAGCAGGAATGCATTTCTCAGGGCAGAACTGTGCCCCCTGCCACCAGCCGGGGACACGCAGTCCAGCGCTCCGAGACCAGCCGTCCCACCTGCTGCCAACAGAAGCATGGCACGGAACCGGTGAGGCTAAAAGCCCAGGGGCCCTTCCTACGCAGGCAACCTTCTGGGTCAAGCAGTCAGCCTGCAGCCCCATTAGTTGCCCAGTACAGATACTGGCCCCTGTGTCCTCGATGACACAGCCTTTTGCCCCACTGGGCTCTTTTGGTACCTCTACCATGCCCCAGGCAGTACATCAGTCATTTCCTGACATTCTTCCTCCTCAGCACTGCTGTCAGATGCAATAACCAACACCAGTGTCTTTAAACTGCCCGTGTTTCACTGCAGTGGAACAAAATGCCAATCAATTAATCTAAAAAAAAAAAAAATCAAACAATAAAAAAATCAAACTGGCCTCTTATTTTCCTTTCTTTTTGTGAAGCTTTAAGGTTGCTTTTCGACTGTCTTGAATAATTGAAGTTAACATGAAAATTTAAAGTCTTTCAAGATTTCATTAAAATTCATTCTCTTTCCCTTTGGAGACTTGTCATTGCCAGAGTCCCATGTAGGGCAGACAGCACGAGCAGCTGCCTCCGTTCACAGCATTTAACTCTGTTCTCTCTGGCTAAAGAAAATTGTCTCTTAATTGTTTAATGGAGACCCTGAAATAACATCCTTCACTGCTCCCTGCCACCAGCCTACTAATCCCACTCCCACCTGATTCCATCACAAATCCTGCATTTACCCTTCTGCCTCAGCAGGCAGCTGCCCACCTCCTTCCTGAGGGCAAACTGCCACGTCACAGAATCCCAGAATGGCAGGGG
>VYXH01007973.1:0-34510 GCA_013397275.1 Burhinus bistriatus
AAGAATTGTTCAGATGATTTGATTAGTGTTCTTAAAACTGCAATGTTTCATTCTCTATCTTTCAACCTAGATATAAGTCAGCATTAATGCAGTATTCCCTTTTTATGAATGCAGTTGCATGCTCTGCTGTTGACCAAACAACTGACAGAACAAGAAGCCTTTGCATACCAATGTGCCATAGCAAAACCAGATCAACAGTTTTGGTTTCTTCACAAAAACAGCTGTTCTCTAGTATTTTTCCATATAATCAGTTAATTAACTGTTTTAGTTAGAAAAAAACGCTCTGATTTTGAAGCGAAATTCAGCATATCTCTTCATCTAGTGACAAATTATATGTAAAACTGACTAACCAGGGAATATCCCAAAATCAGTTTGTTTTTGAGACTACCAGGTAATAAGTTCCTGAGGAAAGATACATGCTGGCTGACAACAAAACTATAATAAAAAAATTACCAAGAAAAAATTCTTGCCAATGCCTGAGTTAATTCTATTGACAGGCATTTAACGAGTGCTGTTTACTTGCCAGAAAATTAAACAAATAATGAGCACTACTTTAGCAAATCACTAGCTGGCTCAAGTGTTTTTCATGAATTAATCTTTCTTTTTATGAATGTAAGACAGAAAAAAAGGAGATCTTGCAACCAGTAACGACATCTGTGAGCTCCTTCTGTGTGTTCTGCAATGGCAAAACACTGCCAGGGACCATAGCAAGGGACAGGGTTGCCATGCAGCCCAGCAAAACAGCCCCCTGAAAAGGCATGCTGACCCACTTTCAACTACCAGCTCTTGCTGACCCTTTGTTGAGTGAGAGGTTCTTCCAAGTTTTTGTTGTTTTCACCCTTTCAGTTCACATTTCTAAAGGAGCAAGCCTGTCTCTCTCTCCTCGTTTCCTTCTTTCTTCCCCAGTATGCATGGAAGAAAGGCAGATTGTTTCTTGTGACTGTCTTTGCTTCAGTTAATTTAAAAAAAAAAATAAAATAAAATTCTTCCACCCCTTCCCTTGTTAAGAACAAGAAGAAATACGGGTCTTGCCATCAACAAAATTATGATACAATTCCTTAAGGAACTCGGTCTGATCAGAGTATTTCATCTATGAAAAACCATACTTTAATTGTTACTCTTGGCAACAGTGAAGGATAATAGTGTAATATTATACTAAATATTGCCACGTGCAATAGTAAAAAAAACTGTTTCAGTCTTGCCAGCAGCGGTGTGCAAACCCCCTTTTGAATTCAGGTTTGGATGTTGTGATTTAATCTAAATCTTTTGCTTTTCCTTCTTCCAAAACCAACAGAGGTTTAAAGAGAGCTGCATTTTTATTGGAACCAGTTGCTCAGCCTAAGTTGCCAAAATAATTTAGTTAAAACTAGTGCTTTTATTTGGGTTAAGGTTGATTCCTGAGCTCCACAGAGGTCGAAGCACTTAGTTTGTCTTCCTCTTTTTCAATTCCACCATGGAGTCTACAGCAGAGCTCTGCCAGCTCAAGTTGTATTTCCTGAATCCCAGTCCCCCAGTTGAGCTTATCTATGTTTGTGACTTTGCACAAGTGCAAGAGAAACCTTCTTTCAGCCCTTTTCCTCGCTATTTATCTGCTACAATGCATAGAAAAAATGTGTGGCTCCAAGGATTCAGAATAAGCAGGCTCCAGTGGTGCAACAATGCAAGTCCTGCTGCCAATGTTGCTACTGCTGGTGTGTTAGTGTGACCTCTCCTTTGATAAAGAGTGACAGCTGCTGTGGAATGCCTCACAGGGTGTTTGCCTCTCTTGGGCAACAAGAGGAAAACCATAAAAATATAGAATTTTGGAATTGAGTTACAGAAAAAAAATGCTCTACTTTATGCTACTTGAAAAGCGTTGTTTGAACTTCAGATAGCTCCAACAAAATGATAATACAGTCACAGTCTCCTGCCAAAACTTTTTAAATCCTGGGAAATGTTTCACAATAACAAATACTGTAATGTTATTGCAATTACAGAAGTATCTATTTCCCACTATGTATGTGTTTTGTATGTGGGCATGTGCTTGTAAATGGGACAAAACCAAGCTCTTGAATGTCAGAACCTTCCTGTGATGAGGGGGTTCAAGTCAAATACCCATTTCTAAATCTATCCTCTGTAATAAGAGCCTGGTTTGGATACAAAAATGAAAGATTTTTTGGTTTGGTTTCTATTCTATTGCAGCAGAAATGTCATAGGTCAGAATGATATATTAAAGATGCTATATGGTAGCACTGCCTTGATCTGAAACAGATTAAAGCTAAACTTCAGTTTTAAAGTGAAACCAGGGTAAAGGTTTGATGGTTCTTGTATATTACATTCTTCTCTTAGGAGATCCTAGCACAAAACAGTTCAAATCTCATCTTAAAAGAAGTACTGCAGTCTTGGGTGGAATTCTCATGAAAGAGAACCAGAAATGAGCCATTCTGGGTGGTTTTTTACATGAAATCCAAACTGAAAGCAGTAAGAATTTAGTGAACGGGAATCAGAAGCCAAACTGTTGAAATACAACACTGTATGGATTCAAGATCTAGTTTTAACCTATCCTGAAAATATATATCTTATTTAACGGCACAAATGTTTACCTCTGCTTGCATTACAAAACCGAAATAAAGTTAAAAGGATATAGTTTTAATACAAAATTACGACTGTACAAAACTTTAGAAACCTACATGACAGCTGACTGAATAGTATGATTTCTGACCCATTAAAAGTCCTGATTGCTCAAGATTTGATTTTATCCTAAATCTGACAGAAATCTTAAATATAAATAATGTAGGTTGAATCATATATAACAGAAATTTGAAAATACTGTTTTATCATTTAAATCAAAATTGTCAACAATTCTGAATGAGAACATGGTCTGAATCCAGGAATTGCTGTATCTTCAACTCTAGACTATTTTATCAGAATACTAGCTATACAAGGAAAAATTAAAAACTATGAATTTACTGCATGAATTTACTTTGTTTTCTGCAAGCATTGCAGGAAATAGGACCGAAAGGGACTAAGAAGATCTGGCTTTTCTATCTGCCATTTTTAGGTTTAGTCATTCTAAGAGGTTTTCCTTATAAAAGAGAGGATAGGTCCCTTCAGTTTGAGCCTGAAAGGTCTCAAAACTATGCACAACATAGGGTCAAACAAACTACTTGAGATATTTCTTCTTCAAAAATACCAAAAAAAGATGTTGCCTCTGATGGCAAAGAAAAAAGGAAGCTCTCACCCTTATAACCAGCTGCATTGGTTTTCCAATCATTAGCATTCAGATGTCCTGTACGTGAAGTCCTGACAATAATATGCTGTATGTCCCTCCAGGTCAGAAATGGACTAAGAAAAAGGGGAAAGACAAAGTCACAGATCAGACATATTTCACCAGAAAGTAGGGATACAAGGTCATGTAAGCTAAAAAGTATCCAAACCAAAACAGCCCTCATTTCTTTTCTCTGCTTTCCTTTGGTCCTTTCAAAAGAACAGAATTACTACAGGAAATTATTTATACAGCTGGGAGGTTTGCATTAAGCAGACTATAATGATATATGATAATATTCTATTGTATAAAACTTAAGGGAAGATGAAGGAGTACATTTCATAGAGGCAATTTGTATGACCACCACTACTGCATGTTATCTACCTTGACCAGTGCAAAGGGAAAAAAAAGCAAACGTTGGTTTGCTGAAAAGCTCTACTGAATCTTACTAACTGCGTGCTCAAGATGGCAATTCGTTTAGACTTTCAGCTCCTATTGACGCTATTTCAGGTGCCTTTTTTGTTATTCATTTTTCTATTATCCCTGGTCTTGGAATTCACTGAAGGTCTATGTGTATTCTTCAAGAAGACAAAGCAGCCAGCATTTAATCTGAATAGTTACAAAGCAAGTGCCTGATTGCACAGATGTGTATTCCTTTAAGGGATTCCTAATAACCTATCCACCAGGAAGGTGAAAAAAAATGCCATTTGCATCCTCACTATGACATTAATATCCATTTATCTTTTAGGACTAGAGCAAATCTTTAGGGATTACAGTTTTCTTGTTTCTCTTTGATCCACCCCAAGAAGAATTTATTTTCTTAGAAAACCATCTAAAGGTGCATGGCCATCATTGGGGTGTTTTTTCTTTCTCCTTCCGATTCCTTAGTTTTTCTATCATCTCTAAAAAGACGAATAGTATTCCATTTAAAAATGCAGTTTAGTAGAGGGAATGATAAACTGAGCCACTAAATAACAGAGAGGAAAAAAGTGTTGTGGTGCAGAACACCAGTCACTCAGTATCATTCTGAGAGTATCATTATCTGCCCCTATTGCACACACTGGCACAACTCAACTCCACTCAGTTGTAATCATGAAGATAGACCAGAATGAAGTTTATCAGACCCATCACTGACTGTCTACACCGTCCAGAACTAGGCAGTCATTGAAAATCTGGGAAATCTTGATTCAGTTCCTTAACACACACTCCTGTGTCTCTCAGACCAAGAAGTCACTTGGGCCAGCAGCAAGTGACTTACTCTCAGCACTTTAAGGGATACTTGGGCTCTGCTTGCACTTGCAGGCAGAAACTACAGCAAGGCAAGAGCCCTAAGAGTGTGAGGAAGGTCAACCCACGGGTGATTGTGAGTGGGTGACTTTCTGGGGTGAGTGGGACATTGCCATGGCATGCAGCGACTCTACGCTCTTAAATTGACACATAGTCAAGTTACTAGGAATTTCAATGAGAAATTTCTGTGGGAAGCTGACACAGGGTAACAAAAAATATACAGAAATATCTTGTTCTTCTCTAAGTCCCCCTGACAGTGGAAGACACAGAAAAATCTCACTCATCTCCTCTTAGATGCACACAAATGAATGTTGTGTGGATTGGCATCCTGCACACATTGTTTCACATCTTCCAGAACTTGTTTTGTCAAAGAATATCTTTTTGGAAATACTTGAGTAATCAGTGCTTTGTGGCACTTAAGTATGGAGGTGGAATCCTGCTTATCCTGTGAGCTGAAATCAAGATATTAGGAAGCAACTGGTGAATACATGTGCTAATCTATTAAAAAACGAGCACTTTCTTTTTCATTCAAGATGCATCAATTTAGGTTTTCAGGTGACAAATTTCAGCTTCCACAATCTGCAGCTTTAGGACAAGGCAGTAGGGATGCAGAAGTTATTGCAAACCTGCAGTCAACTTGTTTATAGAAAAACTTGCTTCTAGCCTATCCTCTGTGTGCATGTAGACATATATTCATGGGTATTATCAATGGAAGTTCACCTGTGTTGGTGGAATTACTGAAAATGAAACCATATTTCAGAATCATCGTCTGTAATTCCATACAGGAGAGAAGAACTTGGGACATATAGGACATTCACTCACGTCTAACTGATTTTTACCCATTTTACTTTTCAAAAGCTTGAATCCATATGCTTGAAAAGGAAGTAGGAGTTGCCTAAAAATGTCAGACTTCTTTCATGTAACAAGATTGTAAGGAATAATGCAAAGCCAGTGGCCAAACCATTTAATTATACATATTTTTCTTGTTTCCTTTGCAGTAATACGATTTTAATACTGAGTGTAACTTCACCATTGCAGAACATTTCCCAGTGGGAGTGCATGGACCATGGGTATGCTGATGGAACCTAGCACCCACCTGCCTACAGCTGGGACACCACAGGAAGTGGCATGTATTCTAGAGTCAACACAGAAAGACCTGTCTATGCTTGTTGTTAAAATAAGAAGAGAAGATGGAATAATCTGAAGAAGGAAGATGATTTTTAAGTGATCCTCTTATTAATTGCAGCCAGAATTTTTTGTCATGTCTTCCAAGCTCTATCAACTCACGGCCATTTGGTTTCTCTGTTTTTTTGTCTACAAGATATAAGAGTATTCCCATGTTTAAATTATTCCTTTATTTTTAAGGACAGCTGATGCCTTCTGTCCCTGAGTATTTATTAAAGCATTAATATGCCTGAAGATGCATTTTTTTTTCTTAAAGTGGAATTTCTCACACGAGACAGAATGACAGTAATTGTTTATCCAGCTGAGCTGGTAAAAATGACTGGAAAAAAAAAAGAAAAAAATGTCATGGAATGTAAGGAGCATTAAGGATTTGTAAGATAGGGTATGCTTGGACAGTCACGTAACATGCTTCAAGAAAAAAATCAATACGATTTTATACCAGTTCAGGAATTTCACCGGAAGCCTGTGTAAAGTCTTAGAAAAACATGTTTCAAGCCTTCAGGAAGACCTCCAGGAATCCCAAGAGCTGCATTCTTTATAATCTGGAATCTAAACAATCTGTTATTCTATAAAGCAAACTGTCTATGCTACTGGTGAAAAATAAGGCACTAAAATACTCCTATCAGCTTCTAAAGGACAGATTCAAGGTAGGGCATGCTCAACTGATTATTTAAAGAGGAATGATGGATCTAATGGTGGATCTAATTATCCCTAGATAAAGGATCTAAAGATATAGCAGTCTTGACTTGATAATACTAACCTGTCATAAATTGGACTTAGTCACTCAATCAGCAAATGAGATTATGTCTCAGAATCACAGTTTACTTATAAAACCAAAAATCATGGCAGATCTTGAAAACTGAGCCATTCACTGTTGTATCTACCATCCTTATCTAATCATAAAAAATAACGTAAGAATTCTGGGGCAGCAAACCTTGATTAAAGGTCTGATTTCCAGGACATGCATGACATGGTGTATCATTAAATCAGTCTGTCTCTTATGCAACCTCCAAATCTACTTGCTTACTGTATAATTCGTAAGACTTTTATGTTTTCTTATCAAGGAATCACAGTTTGGGCATATTTATATCTAAGAGATTTAACAGCATAAGAACAATATTCAAATCAGTTTCTGTAGCCTACTATAGGATCTTCACTACACTAAGAATTGAGCTATTGCCAGATTGAAATTTTCGCTCTACTGTAGACATGTCATTTGAAAACAAATAGGTCTGCAATTGTTTGCCTGTAATTTTTTTCAGAAACTTTACCCCCCCAAAAAAAGAATAAAAAAAAAAAAAGAAAGAAACTGGAATTATGTCAAAATACCAGTTCATTTGGAGAAAGAAAAGGGATTTTTTTGTTCTGTTTTTTTTAAACAAGATACTCTAGCAGCCAATTTTAAAGCATCTGGAAAAATCACAGAATTGGTCAAATATTTGTAAAACATGTCAAAATTGGATCCTAAGTGAGTAAACAGTTGTTTGCTGGCCATGTGGGCCCCAGATCTAGACAAGATGTCACTGATGTTAATTGATTTACCACTTGATTAATCTCAGAAGAATTAATGGCTAAACATCTTGAAATGAACAAATGCATTAACAAGAACAGTACTAACTGCTTGATAATGGATTGATTTCAAAAAATGGGCAATTTCCTTCCAGAAAATTTTTTTTCAAAGTCTCATCTGAAATTGCCTTGGGATTACACATACCAGACAATACTCAAAATCAAACCAGAATAAGCAGAAGTGAGAACAATTATATTCAAAAGTGCTTGTACAGCAGCCAAAAAATAATGAATGTTGTGTCCTTAACCAATAGTTATACTCTAAGGTGCAGCCTTCTTCTTTCAGGCTTCTCAAAATGTTTATGAAACAAGGTAAATGAGAAAAAATTAAATAGGACAAATGTATTAAATTATATTACAGTAATATTCATTTGAGATTTAACAGTATCTTTAAGCAAGCTGCTTAGAAATAGTAGATCATCATTTTTGACCAAACCTGATTTCTTCATTCCACGGGTAGTCTCCCTAGTGACAATTGGGTTAATCCTGGAAATAGTAAGGAATTCAGGCTCTATTCTTTTGCATAATGATACTGTACCAAAAATAACTGTTCAGAATAAACAACTGGTGCAAGAGAGACAATTAGCAAAAATATGCAATAAAAAAATAGGGTGAAACTTTGCTTTGTTTTTTTTTTTACCGAAATGATATGGTTAGCAATATGAATAATGATTGCTACACTATCTTCATAATGAGCAATTTGAATGTGACAAAGGTGGCCTAAAGGTGGCATATCTAAAAAAAAAAATATTTCTTGCCAAAACAGCAGAGCCTAATGAGAATTGCTGAAAAAATACAATAAACTTTTCTCCAAAGAATCAAGGGAAAACACAGTATCACAGGGTGGATTAAGAAGAGGATCACCATTCAATTTGGAAGTATCAAATAATCTTCTTTGGAAATCTGGCCTATGAGAGAACAGACATTGATAGTTATTGCTATAAAAAGGAGTCTCTGTACCCTAGACATCTTGTAGACCAATAGGAGACCATTTTTGTCACTAATTTCTGCATAACACCACCCCTAAGGGCTTTATGATAAATTTATAAACAAAATATAAGAAATAGTTTCCTGGTTTATTCACACACTCTCATCACTTACAAATCAGCTGAATTGTCCCATGAGATCCACAACCCTATTACCTGTCCTAATGACTCCAATATATAGCCCCATGGACAAGAATATTAGCTATGTTAATGGGAGATATTATTCTTTCCCAGGTTGCATAAACAGTCGGTGTGAAGATGCCTGTTGCAGCACTGAACTTTAAAAGGGATGAGACATGAAAACAGCCTCTAATTGTTGCGCTTATCCTGTGCTTAGGTGTCTAAATGGTCTACACCATAACCATTTCATTCCTGAAAATAAGAATGTACAAAAATGGACCCCAGTGTTTAACAATCCAGTCATGTGTACACACGGACATATAAAACACGTTTTTGACATGTCTGACACCCTGATGGGTTCCAATTGTCATATATTCTGCAAATAATTGTGTTAACTTCCTGCTAGAAAAGTAAAGAATACTATGTGCTTGCTGATCAGTATGTAGCTCTTTCCCTGTAAATGTAACTTAAATTTCGGCTCTAGTAGACTTTTCATGTTCTGACCCAGTAAACCACTGTTCATTCAACCAGTATATCAAACAAAACTATTTAGTTACTTTACAGTTAGCTCTCAGTTCCTTCTTTGCTCACACTTCTCTTCTTGTTTCCAGATTGCTTGTCAGAAATTTGCCATTTCTTCTGGCAATTTCTGATTCACATTCAATTTTACTCTATCAGATCCCTTTGAAAGAAACTCAAGCCTAGCTAAAATTAAAATTGCCTTAAAAAAATTAATGGCAATTGAAAAAATTTTAAGTCAAAGGTCAGTTATTAGTAGTGTTAATGGCATATGCAATAGACGTCTGTCTAAAAAGATCCGCAATTAATGAAATTTTGGGAAAATATCTTTCTAGGATCAAAATTGCTGTCAGTAGCCTTTTACATGAATTATCTTATTCCTCCTCTTTTTCCATTAATAGCTTAATATGGTACTGGACAAAAAAGAGCAGTGATACACATCTGGAAACAAATTGCTGATTAATACTCATTAAGAATACATAATTTAAACTAATTACATTCTGAAGTGTCCTGGTACTTGCCAAGTTTCACTGTGGAACGCCACACTGGATCCATTCATTTCAACAGTCACTAAGTAACTTCAGTACCTCACTCGTATTTTAAACATATTAATCTTACACATCTCAAGCTCACAAATTCTACGATATCAGAATTTTCCATTCAAAACTATAGCTTTTTGAACGTCTTTTCAAAGGCATTTGCCTGTACAACATCATCTTTATCAGTTTATGTCTGGCTCTATTTTATGTCATTCAGTGTATATTCATGCAGCATCTCCATAGTTTCTGCAGTGCATTCTATGAGTCAGTGTTTGAAGGCTTTTGCATTGGCCACAACCATCTTTTGTATTATCTTCATATTCTTTTTTAGGATACAATACAGACAAGCTGTGATATGACATGACAGATATATTCCTTTAAATGAACAGCAGGATAAGCAGCCATACATGCACTAGCAATGATGTTCTGGTGTACCTGTGTCAAAACTGCAGTGCACACAGCGGTGGCAGATTCCAGAGCCTAGAGAGTATCATGTTTTTCCCAGAGATAGAAAATCCTAAGTGCTAAAAAGAAAACAATCGATGGCCCAGCTGCAGGTTGATAATGATGACTTTCTGAGGAGAAATCCCATGGGAGAGAGATATCTGAATCACAGCCCTTACTGTGTCTTCTCCAGAGGAAGAATGAAATGGGACCACCCAAAAGACTGCGCACAGTCTGCCGAGGGACAACACTGTGGAAGCAACAGCAACAAAAACCTTAGTTCAGTTGCTGGTTTTAGAACGAGCTGTGATTGTGCATGTCGGGGGGAGCCTTATTTTAGGTTAATGCAGGCAGTTATGATTAGCATGGTACCCAGGCTATTTATTTGACCTATCTGCCAAGCCCAATGATACTGATCTCTTTTAATATAGTTGAGCTACGACACTGCAAGGAATCTCAAAAGAAAGACTGCAGGGAGACTGCAATCCAGCAAACCTGCTTCTCTTCCACCTTCCGAGTTTTCCTCTTGCCGCAAATACACAGACAGGGAAAAGTGGATGGGGTCCCTGCTCTCAAGATGAACAGCCAGCAGCACCCCTAAGAGCAACTTCAGAGATCAACCCTAAGCCGCCTCTAAAAGCTGAGGCTAAGGATCACTTGGAGAACCAAGAAACTACAGGGGATAAAGCTGCCAAAGTCTGAAAACTCTCAACTGAGCACGTGCCAACTGAGATTTTTGAAAAGCTTATAAAAGTAACAGGCATTGCCCTGGCACCAGAACGACGATTATCCACTTGTTCTATTTCTAGCTGTTGCTCCAAAATGCAGAGACAGTAAAACTCAATGAAAATGTTAAAAATGATCACTGTCGAACATTTATTCTTTTTTTTTAATCTAGACTCAGTTTTAGAAATGCTTGGACAGAATTTTCTTAAAATCATTTTAAAGCAAGTTACATGGAAAATTTCAGACCAAATGATTATTCTTTGGCAAAGTTACACGTAACTGAAAACAGGACCTTAAAATGGCAAACACTGGGCAACCTGAATTCAGGAAAGTACTTCCAAGTCAATCTCAATATATTAACTGAAATTGAACAAATGGCGCGGGTGGTTAAAGCTCAAGAGAAACACAGATTCTAAATTAAGCATTTATTTATGTTTATATTTTTCAAATACTTCACCATCAAGAGCATTATTTTAAAACTACTCCAAAAATGCAAAGATTACAAAAGGATTTCTAACTCACACACTCTAGCATTCTCTTTTATAATAGGCAGTTAGTCAATGGAGCAAAGACCTAGCTAAAACTGATGGACTTAAATGACAACCTCTCTTTCTCTTACACTGGAAGCCTACATATAGAGGTCACTTGACAGGACTGCCACAGTTCACATCAAATGTCTCATCAACTTTAGCCTCTGACTGTATTTATGAACAAGAAAACCCCTCATAACTTTGATGTGAGAGAAATATGTTTTCTGTATCCAAAACTGCCCCTTGCCAGACAGTACACTGCTTTTCTCCTTTCTGTAAGAAAATCAATCGATATGGGAAGTACTGCAAGTATTTGATCAGTTTTCAGAAATTCAAGGTATCTTCCCCTGACACTCTTGACCCCTTCAATGTGAAGTCCATTCTCCTTTCATCTCAGTGATTACACTTGGTTGTACTGCCTTTTAGAAGAACGCAACGCATTGTCATTTTTCTGAATGGATTGTCGGTATCAGAATTCACTGAAATTCTTTACCTCTTCCCAGCACTACCTTGTCGTAGCCTTGGTTTCATGTAACCAAACACAAATGAAATACACAGCTCATGTGAAGAGGATCATGGAAGACAACAGACTCTCTCCAAAGCTATACCACTGAGTATACCACACAGTAGAAACACAGCAGACTAATACTTCCATTTCAGCTGCTACTTCTTACTCATGTAACTGCAGTTTATATACCATGGGTTCGAAAACATGCATTGGCTTACAGATAGTGCAGTATGCAGTTCACTTGGGGATGTATAATGTATTCTTCCATCAGCAACAAGATATTTTTTCTTTTCTTTTGGCTTCTCCAAAGGAACACGGCACAATGCCCACTGGAACAAATGTGGGCGTTCTGTCCCTCCTGACTCCGATTTACCCAAATCCCAAATTCAAACCTTTCATCAATGAGAGAGGGTATTTCTGATATCAACAATAGATGGTACTATGCAATGCAAATAGTTTATTTTTAGTAAGAATATTGCTGCCTCTGCTGACTAAATCGATTATACTTTGTATCCATAATTGCTGGTTTAAAATTAGCAAAACTCAACATTATGTAATGACTAAGAAGTGCAATACACAAGCAAGCATTTATTCATAGAGCCTGAACAGGATACTAGATACACTGGGAACCACCAGATAAAACAATTAACTACCTGAATACCATAAGAAAACCACAGAATATGAAGATTAAGAGATGCCTTTCTTTGTGTGACAGTTGTTGCATATCTACATTTCTGCATTATGCTTGTGGGGATTTCAAACAAGCAGTCTGAAACTCAGTTACACTTCTTTGGTTCCTGAAGGAAAACATGCCACTTGAGACTGGACCAAAAATAAAAAAATTTGTGTTCACATTATTTGAAATTGGGGTAGTAAGCAGACCACCATCTGAAAACAATTTGTTGCCAGTATTTCAGGAGCACATCCCAGCTGGAAAAATCAACTGAGTGGAGGGTTCAAATCAGTAGGCAAGTAAGAGGTCCTTCATCCGCTATTTGCCAATCCTACCATATGGGGCTTATCAAAGAAAGAAACTGTCAGGTTGGAGTGGAAATCTGCCTTGCTTATTTTCCATTGGTTTAATGTACCTTTGCGTGTGAGTTGAAGCAACTTCCTGGCTGTTCTAACTCATATGCAGGCCAGACTAGTGCTCTGTTCACCTCCTGATGTCTCCCAGGAACAGAACTTGGCTATTGGGGAAAATCGACCTCATAGGCTCAAAACCCTCCCATGGTAAAATTTGTTGTGTTTTCCAGCACAAAGTGGAATGAAACTATACATTATAACAGACATATTCAACAAGTGTTCAGGACTAAATGCTCCAATTTTTAAACCTCTTGCTGTACAAAGAGCATAATTAACCTTGCAAAACCCCTTTCCAACTAGTCTTTTAAAAAAATCTCATATAAAAACTAGTGCTGTTAGCACAGGCACTAATATGGAATCTAAGGAAGAATCTATGCAAATTCAAACTCTGCTGGAATGCAAACTAGTTCCAGTAAGCCTTTACACTAAGCCACATGTATCATGTGTCCTTTACATGCCTTATATTTTAAAAGTATTGGAGAAAATACTTAAGATGTCTTCAAAACTTCTTGCATACTTTAATTCCCAGCATTTATTTAGGATCACCTAAATTAGCGGGTACCACAGGTGAAAAATACAAGCTGAATTTTCAAATAAGATAAAAAAAAAGAATTACCATTCAGAAACTGCTTAAAATAATCTGAATAGGTTTCATACAAACAAATCCCAGACAATAAAATAGAATATATTACGATATGATCTCCTTGTAATATTAAAGGCCTTACTTCATAATCTATAATTTCGCAAGAAGACCAAAGGTTTCTCCAAACCTAGGACTGGATTAATTTATGCAAAAAAACAGCATGGGAAACCTGGAAATATTTCTTTCCCTAGTTTCCTTTTTTTTTTTTCCTTTGTTTTTTCTTTTGTCTTTCATGGCTGTGTTCAGAAAATTGGTTGTAAATACACATAGGAGAGAAAAGTTAGTGAAGGGAACATAAATGAATAAAACCACATGTATGATACTACTAATATAATTCCTTTGGATCTATCCAAATACACAAGCTCTGATTTGGAAATAAGAAAGAACCCTTCATATACTGAAACTGAATAGAATCTGAAAGGAGGCAAAATCAGTACATTTTTACCCTGAATTTCTTGTTAGCACGATGCAACAGAGTACTACAAATATAAAAAAGTGACTAGGCTCTTTAGTCACTGGCACATTTTGTCTCCATCACTGCATGTGAAGCTTTAATACGGTCTTGTCTTTGTTCCTACCATAGCAACTATTAATTCGAAAAAAAAAAAACCAACAAATTAGTCCATAGTTACTAACATGGCTTTCCCATTGTTACAGTCACCAAAGTTCACAGAGAAAGAAGGTTGTGTAAAGTGTAAGCTTCTCAATGTGTTTGAAGATGTCACGATCAGGAATAGCTTGGTTGGAGGTACTGTGTGCTGTAATTCTTTGATACTTTCAATCACAGCAATAATTTGTTAGAAAAGGCACACAAAACATCATATAAAGTATTAACAATCAATTACAAGCAACAGCCATTCAATAAGAAATAATTAGAAAAACTTTAAGCAGAATGAAATTTATGCACGTGCAATTTTATCTGCATGAGCAGATTGTTTAGAATGAGCTTAAGGATTTTAAAACTGAGGTTAAGAAGAGATTAAAAAGATCTTTTTTAAACAATAGCACTATACTAACTTTTCAAAATACCTTTGTTTTTAATCACTGCATTAAGAAAATCTAATTATGATACAAGCACTGCACTACTTAAGATTACCTCAGCTCTTCAATTACTAAATCTTATTCTTATGACGATAACTCAACAGCAAACAAGTATTCTACGTTGAATATTGGCCCATGTTTTTTTTCAAAAAAGCAACATTAAAGTTGGAAACGTAATTCTGCTGCTATGAATTGCATACAATTTGAAATTACTACTGTGTGCAAATTTTTTACTTCCTTCAAAGGAACCGGCTGCCCCTAGAGGAAACTAGTTTTCTTCAGAATTTCATAGAATCAATCTTCTAGCACTTAGAAACATTTGATTTCAAGCAGCATTTGAGGTGGAGCATTCCACCTTAGAGCTGCAAATATTATCCAACACAGTGCAAAGTAATGCAAAAGGTTTTGAAATACAGATTTACCTGATAAATCTCCAGTATTTCTGCTGCTCCATAAAGCACATTAAAGATACATATTAGACCCAGAGAACAAAATCCTGCAGTTGAGAAAATGCTTGTAAGACAGAAACTTTTCTGAGCTAAAGGCAAAAGGACTACAGAGCTACACTATCCATGGTTTTTACAGCTGAGGAACTTAACCCATCAGAAAAAAACAGACTTGTGTCAGCATACAGAAGTTGAGAATTTTTATTTTTCATACTAGATTAATTTCTGTTTATTGTAGCTTAACACCATCCCAAAATTTTCTTCAATGTTCAAGAACAGACGCTGCTAAGAGGACCCCAATGAATGCAAGAGGCGGCCTACAGTAGCCTGCAGAGTACAGCAGATCTGGGCAGCACTGTGGAGGTACCCTAAGACATTGTGAGGAAGCCATACATCATTTAGTGGAAAATACCTGTACTCAACACTGTTTCAAGTTATTTCAACATGGAGTACTCTGTCATCATTTCCACGGTGTCAGCTTTCCCACATCCAAGATAAGCTCACAGATCCTTCCTGTCCTTGTAAGTGTACTGTGAATTACTACAACAAAGTTTCCAAAGCACTTTGAGATCCCTGGATAAAGGTGCTGGATGAGTGAGAAAGATCCTTCTGTATGCTTAATTTTTTTTTCAGAGTATAACTCAGATCTTACTTTGCTTCCAGTGCCAGTGCAATGATGCCTGCAGCCATAGGTGCAGAGGCTGAGGTTCCAGTATGGCTGTCCGTGCAACGCTGCCTCAGGTCTGTAGTGATCTGGAAGAAATTGAATGTGTGAAATTTAGAACACAGTTTCAGAAATCAGAACAGGTTTCATTTGCTCAAATGAGTCCCATGTACGTAGAGGGTATTTCCTTCTTTCTTTGCAAGGAAAGGAAAAAAAGGTGTCTGAATACATGATGTTAGATGTTCTGAGCTTGAAGTCACTTGTGAACTTGGGGAAGTGTTCTCTGTATTGCACTGAAAACATAAGTTAGTCTCTGTTTTTTTCATGGCATGATCAACAAAAAGACTTGTAAATTAGAAAAACATGCAGAGGGTTTTAAAACTTCACAGTTAGAACTCTGCCTTTCTATTTGCATTTATAGAGCACTTTCCATCCAAGAATCTCAAAGTGCTTTACAAACAGGAATTAACTAATCTTACAGTGCTCCCTATATACAGACTGGCTATGCCCATTTTAGAGACTATAAAAGAGGTATGGAGGGGTTAATTAGGTTGCCTGAAGTCACACTGGCAGTATGGGACAGAATAGAGTACAGTTGGGCTCACGCTAAGTACCGTGTTTAATCCTTCCTTCATGCCTTATGCAATAATTCATGTGAAATTAAGCAACAATTCATTGGAAAAACCTGATGTAATCACAAATTTGGCCTAGACATCGCCAGCCAGTTAGTTATTTGCAGCTTTAAATTGTAATGTATTGCTTAATTACATGCTGCCACATATTCTTACACGTAATCTAAGTGGATGTATAAACTGTAATGTGCAATAGGCCAGGTTGGATGAGGCTTTGAGCAACCTGGTCTAGCAGGAGGTGTTCTTGTTCATGGCAAGGGTGTTGGAACTAGATGATCTTTAAAGTCACTTCCAACCTAAACCATTCTATGATTCTACGAATACCAACTAGAGGCACAGTCTTCTACTTAGTGTTAGGATGTTCCTATCTCATAACAAATTTTAGGCAGATTCTTTCTGTAAGACAGTAAATCACACACAAAAATGTGTTTATTCTAAATTCTGCTTCTTTCAGGCAATGTTAATCTAAAGTGATTCTAATCTATGCTTTTCTTCCTGAAGACATGGCTCCTAGCAAGAGCAAAGCAGTAGAGACAAGACATTACTACTAACTAGCAGAAGCTCAAGCAAAACCCATGTGGACCTGAGAACAGTTACTAGCAGACAGCAGTCCACAGCACAGAAATCTCCATGAAGGTGGCAGAGTGAATGGCCTGTGATGCCAAATCTTTTTCTCACCATTTCAGCTGATCCCTGAGATTCAGTCACTACGAGACACAAAATATCTGCTTGAGGGGCAGAGGAGAAGTTGCTTGCACAGCTTCTTACCTAAGTATACAGAATTATTGTGTGTCCATTTCCTCTAATTCACCAGTATGATACTTCATTTCTAAAATTGATATGCACTAAGATGGGAGGAGAGGATCAGAGGATCAAAAAATCACAAAAAGCACAGGGCATGTAGAAATGCCCACGTAGCTTTGAAACTGAAAGATATGCAAAGTATGATCTGAAAAAGCAGCCGCATCCCATCTAGGAAGAATACAAGAAATTGCATGTAGGAGGTACAGGTTTCACACATTTGCATTAGCCTTATTCAGTGGTATACGTATTACATAATTTGTATAAGGCTGCTGAAAGTTCTCACAACATGTAAGCATATGCAAGTTAACACAAAAGACTTCTAATAGAGAAGGAGCTAACAGCATCCAGGAAATGATTGTTGAAAGCAAGCAGTGAGCAAGTGAAACAAAATGGAAGCTTCTAGAGGTTGAAAAAGATAGATTAAAGCATTTATGTCATATCCTTAAGTTAGTGATCTTACCAAAGGCCAGATTTCCTGAATAATGAAGTTTAGAAGAACCTTTTTTCCCTATTATTTAATATTCTTTGCAAATGCACACCTTGTTAAATGATTCTTTTACGTGTCGTCAGCTAGAAGTTGAACTCCATAAATAAAATGTTTATATAATTTCTTTGTATCTTTCCTTCTCTCCTATTGCCTGTGTATTAATTTAGACAATGAAAATTAAGAGTGTTGGAAAAACCTTTATGCATGTAAATTCCATAAATGCCCGGACAATATTAAGAGATGAAACTGTAGCAGGAACAGCCCTAACACTACGTTGCCTATACATGCAAGTGCAAGTAGTGATTTTGCAGGTGGGATTAACATGTCCAAGGACTACAGGATGACATGCACCCAAAACAGAGTCATCCAAGATTCAGGTATCCCATTTGGAAAAACACTGGTCAGTGCTGTGGAAGGAAGGCCAGGAAAAAGAGAGGGCAGAAAAAGAGACTAATACATGTTTGTCTCTGTTGTAGTCTGGTACCTTGTCACCTGCAAAAAAGTGGCGCAGCAAGCACTTTCCTCAAATGACCAAAGGGCAGCAAAGCCTACAGGAGCTCAGGCAGGGAGATGTGCCCTCAGGGCAGCTTTTCCTTAAGAGAGAGCCTCTCTCAATACAGTGAAAAGCACACTGAATTGTGCTATCTGTGTTTCTCATCTTCTGGAAGAACATGTTTCCAGAGCATTTTTATTGTCCTGTAGCTACAGATACCAAGCACAATAAACCATGAAACCTCTTTATTTGGCAACATTGCCTCTCACGTTCTAAGCGGATGTTGTGGCAGCAGTTTGAACTACAGACCTTTATCTCTCTCTCTCACTCGCAAATATTTCAGCAGAAAATGTGTAGGGGAAGCTTCCTAAGTGCAAATCCCATTTGAGCTATTTCAAAGGAAAGCTACTGACAGGAGCTGAGATGTTTAGGTGTAAATTACCTCCAAGATCTAAGGCATTTTTTTTCAGCACTATGAATTCACTGTCAGAGAAGTGTCACGTCTACCCTGAGAAAAAAAGAGTACAGGACCACCAACAGGCGAGCAAGTTTCAAGAAGAAAAATGGTGCCCCAAATTCCTGAACCACATGAGGGCAACATCATTAATCACAATAAAAGGACGTGGTACTTGACAGCACCATGAAGCTATCATTAGTGTCTATTAGCTGTCATTCTGATCAATAGGGTGGGGAGAAGGAGAAATTTTTGAATCTTTTGTTGAGTACAACACATTTGTACAGTTCAATTACCTTTGTAAGAACTGCTGGTCTATGAAAATGCTGATCAGACTACCCAAGAGAAGTCCATGCAATATTTCTAGGGCCACGAGTTAGACCCACATCTAAGACTTTCGAATAAACTAGATTCAACTGAAGACAATGACAATGTTTCTGGCCTAGTTTAATCAAGATGAAATTAGCAACCTAGGACAGATGGCCTGATGAAAGGCAGACAAAAAAGATATGAATCACTACAATACACTGTAATACCTGCCATATGCAGAAGTCCAACAGCTTTCAGAAAACCCACACATTTATTAAAGAAAAAACTCTAGACACACTGTACTGGTTTTGTAGAAGCAACTTGCTCTGAAGAACTAAGGAGATGCCATTTCTGTACAGTCATTATTCAGGCTGCATCATCAATCTTTCCATAGTTTCATCAACTGGGAGGTTAATGACTAAGGTCAAAAATGCGATTTCCGTTAGCAGAGAACATGCTCGCTCTTCCTCTCATAAGCCCCTGGCATTTCTTGCAATTTCATATTTCACGACATGAGCTTTCTGAACTGATCGAATCATTTTTTAGCTTCTGCTACAGTTCTTCAGGATACGTTAATTTCTATGAACCTGTGTCCCTAGAAGTAACAAGAGTTTAACAAAAATCTACTGTTCCTCCTCACATCCTGTGTATACCTGTACCTACCCAAAACTGAAGGTGCCATGTTGTGTGTATCTTGAAACCCCGAAAGAGTTTCTCAACAAGAGCAGGTTTTTGTTTGTGTTTTAAGAACTGGCAGGAGATGGTTTTCTTGTTGCCTTTTTTTTTGTTTTAAGTTCTTCTTAGAGCAGAAGCTAGTCAGCAAGGCAGAAATATATCTTAGAAGAGAAAGAAACTCAGTAGATGAATTCGCATTTATTAGAAAACAAAGAAATAGGTGGAACAGTAAGTAGAGAGGTTATTTTCAGAAGGTAAGTCATGTAATAGGTTTATAAATTATATCTGTGAGGGACTTTCATATGTAAATTCCTTAGTGCTTTAAGCAATAATTTGAAACAGGAATTCAAAGGAAATGTGATGCATTTGTGCAACAGGTTTGATAAATGAAAGGCCCATATAGATAACTATATTAGGTGGTGCTTAACCTATCCTAGTTGCATGGTCTGGAGCAGGGAAGCTATCTTCCAACATTGTCCTATAGTATTCAAAATAGCAGAGAAGAGAATAGGAAAAAAATACCTTGACAACTGTATATTATTAGCCAATACTTCTGCACTCAGTCTGTTATGAGAGATAACCTCTATAAAAAAGTATATTTTTATGGTCTTTACCTACTGTTGATTTGCCTTTGTCCCAGAATGTGAGTTTCTATGCGTATACTCACGCTGGCACTTTGCTACTGCTCTTGAAAACACCTCAAAGTAATTCTAGTTCTTTTGTCTAAGCGTCTATGTAAAAGACATACATCCAGCTGCATCTGTGAAATGTTTGTATGCTCTGGGCATGTTAATACATCCAAAAGTTCGAAACTCAGTCCATAAGGGCTAACAGCTACTGCCAAAAAATTTGGTACAGCATAAAGTCAAGCACGCTTGGAATGCCTTCTCTGAGCAACAAGAAGCTCATGCAAGACGGTGACATCAGTGTGTGTTTAACTGTAATTGTCAGCTCAAATTATTTCAGGCCAGAATTTGCTTCCATTCACTTTAGTTCAAAGTCAGCAAAATAAAGCTCCATATGGAAAACAGAGATGTGTAGATGAAATTATGTTCTTAAGCTATCATTGTACAAGACTGAAAAAAACCTCCAAAATAGAAAACCTTCTAAAATTATGTTACATCCTATATTTGTAACAAGCATGTATGAAAATTGGTAGTAATGAAAAAAAGAAAAAAAAAAAAGTCTTCTGTGTAGTTACAAAAGTGTTAGTTCTTCTATTAGTCCACGTTGAAACCAAAACATTTTTGTAAGAATTTTAAGTCCACGCAATGAGTGCCTAACACTTGGTTACTCTTTGTTCATCTACCTTACAATACATTCTGCACATATTGGATAGAAAAACAGAACAGAAAAAAAAGAAAGATATTAAACTGAAGAACTGCAAGGAAAAATATGAAGGAACTATGGAACATGACACTGTAAAGTTGTAACCATTCACTGTCCATTAACCAGGGATAGGTTTTTCCGTACTACAACATTGCAGAATCTCACATGATATTGGAGGTTGTTCTGAGTTACAAGATGAAAAATAAGAATGAGTTCATTTGATTTTGATTGTAAACCCAATGCCAGGTCACCTCTTCCTAATTTACTGCAGTAGTATTTTTGTTTCCTATTTTGAATATCGGAGTCTCACTCCAACAAACCAAATCATCATATACCTTGATAAAATTTTGTTACTCTTTTCATGTTATTGCATGAAGTTGAGACCTTCAGAGCTAATTTGGATATTGCATCTAAATTTATATGCATAAGAGAATCTGGAGAGCTGAAATTTAATTATAATCTTTCGATTCTTCTATTGTTATTTTTCTCTTAAAAATACTGCAAGCTCTAAGCTTTTTGTGGAAAGATGTGAAGACAATCTCTGACTCAAAAGGAGCAGCAGTCTAAACAAAAGTGTGAGATACGATGCAGTGAAAAGGATGTGTGGTACCACAATGAAAACAAATACACATCTTTATTCTAGACTCTTGCACCATTTCACAGCAGTTCAAAAAATTTGGCATCAAAATTTGCAGTTCCGTCTTCGGTTCTTGTTTCAAACAAGACTTCTTTGCAAGGTAAATGAGGTTTGATAGGTCTTTAGGAGGACGGGATTTTAGTAGACACGCTGGAGCAGAGAATAGCAATACTATCATTATTGCTCTCAAAATTGGGCTATGAGCAAGACAGTAACACAGGTGAGAGCCATGTCCCTGTCTCCATGTGTGTGCGTGTTGAAAGGAATGCTTAATACTCAGTTGGAAAAGCTGGTTTCACAATTTCTCATCATTTCTCACCAGGCTGTAGCGTAACAGAAGCATGTAGCTGTTATCCCTCATGGGGTAACTGCTTTACACATAACACACAGAAAACTATTGACTGCATCTACTGTACACTGTTTGGCTTTGTCACTGAAGCTGTCTGGAGGAGGAACAGGCTTGCCTGGCTTTAAATGCCAAGTACCAGTAGTAAAACACCCTCAGATGGGTTGTGTGTTTCAGAAGTCAACTGATAATATAGCACACGAAAAAGAGTCTTGGAGGGAATATTTATGGCCTGATATTCAAGCATTTGAGATCAGTCAATCTTACGGTACACACAACATCAAATTTGCTCTGCACAAGAGTGGTCAAGGGTAAATTAAGTTCTGGTAAACAAAGGACCAACAGACTTTGGTTAATTCTTATGGCTCCTCAGTATGCTTAGGCTTTTACCATTCACTGTGCAAAATGATGGACTCTGTAGGAATAATCTAAAATTGGCATATGCAACTGGATTGCTCCCAAAAGAATGGAGGATCTGATTAGTAAAAGCAATCAGTTCTTACAGAATTGATGGATTTCAATTAAAAGTTATTTTTACTTATCTCTGATAGACTGTGGAGAACTGCAATGAAGACTCCACATTAAGGACATTTTTAAAGAGACATCTCTTTAAGTATTTTCAATAATGTTTATGTAAAACCTCTTTGTTATTTCTCTAATTATGGGATAATGTATTTTCATTCTAGATATAATAATTAATCTCTCTTTTGTAACGTACACCTTTCAAAAATCTTACAATATAAAACTGCAAGTATTAGCACTGTGCATAAATTCTAGAAGTGATGGGTACTATACTTCAGTAAACTGAAAAATTATCTATTCTCGTGGTTCATAAGAAAGTCTTTAACAATAAAGTTGAGATCAACTCCAGGTGTTTTTGATGCTAGCGTAAGTCATAAGGGAGTGACGTGTCAGAAATAAGCAATGGTCTCTTATTGAAATAGTAATTCTGTAAATGCAGAAAGTCTATGCTCATTGAAAAGAATGGAAGACAATCATTAAGTAAACTACAGCTATTAAAAAAATCAGAGGAATGTACAAAGATTAAATCACCTAAGTAGAAAACTATAAATAATGACTGAGAAACACACAGATATTTTACTAAACTTTTAAAAAATAAGCAAGGATATACTGGTCAACTAAACAAGTGTTGACAGGTGCAAGAAGTAATAAATAAATAAATTTAAGTGAATAAAAGATGAAGTGGATATCAATGAATAAAAATTAGAAGATAGAAGGTGCATAGAGGTGGTAAGGAAAGACAAAAGTCAAATGGTGAAGCCTACAAGAACAGAATAAAGTATAAGGATGTTTTATTTTCAAATATATCAGAAGTAAAAGAACTCCTAAACCAATATTGCTTTAATTGTCCAGAAATAATAGAATAGTTAATAGCATTGTATAGTAAATAGCTATTTCACTGAATATTCCTTTTTGGAAAAAAAATCTAAAGGAAGTTTTCAGAGCATCCAAAGATGAAAAATCACCTTCCTATTTATGGCTATTTTAAATAGCAAGTTTAAATCAGAAAGTTTGGAAGCACCAAAGACTTTTACAAGACCTGGAAAGGGAACATGTTAGGCTGTACTGTTGATTTTAGCAAGTCTATAAACACTGGAGAAGTTCCAGGAGATCGAAAGAAAACCTGCACCGTGTCAATGTTTTGAAAGGGTGAGCAGTATTGCCCTAATAATTTCATTTATTTGCCAAGTTTTTATCTAGTGTAAAACAGCTGATATAGGATTTAAACTAATTTAACTACTAGTATATTTGATGGCGGATAACATAAGCTGCTGGAAATGAGAGCTTGCCAAAGTGCTGCAGTGGTTTTTTTTTTGGCCACCACTTTGGTTGAAAGTATTACAGTCAGGATCCTACAAGACATATAATGTGATACTGCACATTAAAAAAAAATAAAAAATATTTATATTTAAGAGATTAAAAATATACATAATCTATAATACATAGATCTAAAATGGGATAATTACAAGGTCTCAAAATGTAAGAATATGTAAGAAATCAGATATACACTTAGAAGCAGAGAAATGATGTATATATATGCTTATAGCACATACAAGAAATGAGCCTTGTTTCTAATCAGGCCTTGTACAGTTTGGTTCTTGGCCTTAGTATGACCTAAAGCTTTTATCAAAGACCTAGAAGAAAACACCAGCACCTTTTGATGAATGTTGTGCTTGGAGAAACTTTGGAGAAAGACAAAGTGATGATGAGGACTGAACACTACACCAGTACAGTCAGTGGTAAATGGTGCAATAAAAAGACCGTAAGCACCCTCCTATCTGTCCTTGGACCACCAACTCTGAAAAAGAGAAGCAGCAGCTCTGCAAGTGGGTTGGGCATCACATAACGATGAACACGTTACGTGACAGTGAAGCTAACGCGTCTCAGCCAGGCTTAACATATACAGAGTGGGCAACTGAGCGGGCACTCACAGATACACTTTTTCCTGTGCATTTGGCACTGATACTGCTACTCCCTGACTGGCGCGTCCAGTTTGGGTGCTCAAAGCTCATAAAATGGGACAGGGTTTATAGGAAAACATGCCTTAAACAGAACGATGCAAGAAGCTTACCTTGATCTATCAAAAGGGACTAACTGATCAGGCTACATGGGTGGACAGAAAGACATCAGACAACTAGAGTGCTCTTCGTACTAGCAACAAAATCTGTGACACAACTAAATGCCTAGAAATTGAAGCTAGAGGAGCTCAGAGAGCAATCAAGACAAAATTTTTAATGGCAATGGGTAATTAAAACCACTTACCCCAAATTTAAATGGATTTTCTGTCACTGGAAACTTTGAAAGCAATATTGTATTTATAAAAATTATTGTTGAGTTGACAGGAACTCCCGGATTTGAAGGACTCAGAAGTTCTACAGACTTGGTTAAGTAACAGGTCAGGCTGGGAAACCGCAATTGTCTCTGCTCACCTTACATTGTATTAGTCTCACTTAAACATGAAGAAGTTAGTGAAGGTTTTTCAAAGGACAGTAGAGGGAATTTAATCACAGAAGTGAGGACTCCTAGGAGACGGACTAATTCCTTTTCTTTATTATTATTTATCAGGGAGAACAAGAAACATGCCAGGAAGAGAGATAAGGTTTCACTGGAGAGAAGAAAGTTAAGAACAGAAGAATTACTGGAACGAAGAAGTACCTCAGAACAAGTTTAAAATAAAAATTAGATCATCTGTAAATAAGGAAGAATCCAAGAAGGGATGGCCAGCATCCCAGAATCCTGAAAGACAAGGCAGACAGTATTAAAAAAACATAGCTGCAAGAATTTTTAACTCCTCACTGACACCAAGTGAGATATCTGCTAAGGACCAGAAAGAAGGTAATGTTAGATGGGTGCTTAAGAAAACATCTAGGGGGAAAAAAAATGCAAAATGCCTAAATTTTCTGATCAGGAAGAAACCGAGATCTGTAAATTATACACTAGAATAAATAAGCAGGGAAGAAGACAGTATTAGCAAACCTGATTAATCCTAGTACGAGGGTTTAAAAGGTTAAAAGGTATACTGAATATTGGAATGTATATTGAATGCACTCAACTTGAAAAAGCAGATACAGCATACAAATACTAATGGTATCAACAGATTATCAAACAGAATGAAAACAATTTGCCGTTTTCCAGCCAAGATGAGAATATAATGGAAAATGGATGCTGGTGGTTTAGGAATGAGATGAGAAGCAACATAGGAAAGATGAGCACTAAGCATAATCTTGCTTACAATGTATCAGCTAGCTGGAATAGGCAGCAATATCAGTAATAATTGAACATCACTGAATATAAAAGAGGAATGATGCTGGATTAAAATAAATCTGAGAAAACAGAGAGGTACGTAGGAAAACTGCTAACATCATGTGTGTAAAATATGAAAACAATTGCTAACTGGTTTAAAAACAAAAGAAGGATGCATTCTTAGGCCTACTGATGGGCTACAAGATACTGGTAATGAAAGAAACGTGTTTCAGTGGCAGGGGCAATAGGATCTTTGAAATCGTCACTCAGAGTTGGCAGCAACTAGGTGAGTGGAAAAACCTGCTGAGTTGTGTATACCTGCACTGCATTAGCCTGCAACATGTGGAGATACCTATGCTGGCTTCAAAGAGCAGTATGGTTACTCTAACCGAGTAACACACTGGGGCTAAATGAACTTGCCCACATATGATTTTTTCCTAAAGTAGCCCATTAATTAGTATAAAGGAGCTCTCTTTCTCTCCCTCCCCCCAGAGTCACTATGCAAACACAAACCCATATACATAAAAAAAAAATTTAAAAACCATACTATTTTCCTGTCATAGGACTCCCCACTGCTGTATGTTGTAGCTAGTGTGGATGAACATTCTTCCAGATACCATGGTTTCTTTCCACTTTCAGCTGTGCTGCTTATGGAAATAGTGTAGATGCTATTGGTGTAGCCATCACAAGAGCAATGATCTCGACTCCTTCCACCGTTTCCAGATGCCCAAACAAAGACTGAACCTAGACCTCTTCGTCCCTGTTTGGAAACAGCACAAAAACTTTGATTAATAAATCTTTTTCCCCTCACCTGCTTAACAAACAGGTCTTTTCCCCCCAAAAGACATCTGACGAGAGAAAGACAATAAAAGAAACTAGCTTGCTGAGAAGAATCTGAAATGAAAACAGGAATTAGCAGAGTTCAGAATCAGGTAACAGAAAAATTCAGAAAATGAGTGGTATGAACATAGCTTTAGAAACAACTTTTATACAGTGTCTGTTCATTGCTCTGCATCTATGCGATCCAGCTGTACTAAGAAAGAGGTGTTGAAGACTCAGAGGAAGCATTAAAACATCATACTGGGTTGGAAAAAGGAAAAGAAATACCATTCTTGAAACTAAAACCCTTTGTAACACATGATACCTTTCATTTATTAGGGCACTCTCAGCTGTTTCTTCTTGGGTTGCCTGGTGGCACTAGGTATTGTTTGGGTAGCATTATACCCTGTGAACCGGAGCATCTTTGTTTCACAGGTACTATAAATCACAGAATCACAGAACACCCGAGGTAGGAAGGGACTTCACGTCATCTAGTCCAACCCATCTAGTCCATTATGAATGCTAAATACACAACACAATACATAAACAAAAATGGACAAATAGATTCTTATAACTCTATTCTAGTGAAGCACTAAAACATTAGTCTAGCATGGTATTCTAAGTATATGACTAGTTGGGCAAGTTACTTAGGCATATTCACAATTTCAAACGAGGACTTAAAATAGGTAACGTCACCTTGACTTTTTCTTAATATATCAAAGTTATATAGTACCCAAATGAAACAAAACATTTTTGGTGGTGCTAGTACTCTTAAATAGGCATTGATATGAAAAGCAAAGAAGATCAGTAACCTGTATTGCTGATATATGGGAATTGAGAATTACTGTTATATACGTAATTGGGCTTTTCCTTATTTATATTTACATATTTCATGCCAGTGAATGAAATGCAGATTCATGCAACTGTATGATCTGCATTAATTATCAGCACTCACTATCTGGAAGCACTTTACCGTTCAGATAGAAAGGTTCACCAAAGGACTAAACTTATCTTTGATTAAGCTAAATTGTGTCATTGTGACACATTGTGACATTCTCGCAAAGCATGGGACATACCTCTCAGTTACAATTATGCTAACAGTCTCATTTATACCTCATTTGCTTGCAACTCATCATGTAGTATCTATCTGGTTTTTGGGTAGGCCCACCCCTGTGTATGATAAATTAATGTTATAAGGCATTAACCACCACTTTCTGTGCATGAATTAATTGCACGGCCATGGGGGAGTTTGTTTGTTTCTTTGGAGTTTTTTTCTAAAGAGTGCAACTGTGTACCACAAAAAACCATAAAGACAGCTGTTGGACATCTGCCAGGTCAACCTTAAAAAATTAGTAATTCAAAGATTCATTTAATCCTGATATTCAGAGGGGTTTCACTAGGGATTTTTGTGCTGAGCAGAACTGTAAGACAAAAACCCCTCACAGTTCACAATCCAGGCTTGAGTTCTCAAATACTCATGAATTTCATTATGTGAATTTAATATAAGTAAACTACCTGGAGAGACTCTTCATCGCAGCAAAATAAGTTAAATATCAAATTCTCCTGGCTAGTGTTTACATAAGGTTATGTCTCTAAAATGCAACTTCTCAATAAAAAAACATTTCAAGCAGAGAAAAAAATCCCAGTGTGCCAAGTTAAATGTATTATGAAATCCACATTCTCCAGACAAGATCAGCCTGACCAGCCAGGAAGCGTAACTACTTCAACTTCTTTCCCTTCCTTTAGTCGATCTTAGCTATTACACTAACAAAAAGATGCAAAATAGTGACATTTTTTGTTGTTTTAGAAACAACATTTATGAAGTGTTACAGTTCTTCCCCACATTATGAACTCTTCCCAAATCAAAACCCTCTTTCTGTTTGGGGTTCTAGTTCTGCCTGCTTTTCGCAGCCAGCAGGGTCTGATTCAGAGCCTCCCAAAGCTGGTGGGATGTGTTTTGCAACTTCATGGGGCTGGAACAGGTTTATGAACCACTTCTCTTTCATCCTATGATCTGGTCATCTCCCTTTGCATATCTTTACTGCTTACCATTCTCTCCACTTTGGAAACATCTGATGAGACAGACAAAAGGAAGGGTAAATGGAAAGATTATTTCAAGCATATTCACTGTCAGGGAGACAGAATTTAGGGCCCTCTGTATGTTTGTGGGGAATGGGATGGAGGATTACACGAAAGAGATGCTGGTTCTCTACTTTTTGATGTGCTCCTGCTTGATTTTTACTGGTTTTGTTTTGGTTTCATCCCATCATCTCTTGCAATTAGATCATGCTTCCCAGCAGTATTCTATTACTTGCTTTCATCTTCTGTCTCCTCAATGGTCATTTTTGGCTTGTCCATCGATTCTGACATCTGTTTCAGAGTCACGTACAGATTCCTGTCTGGTCCTACATTGTCCTTAAAAAACAACTTGTCTCTCCTACATACACCACCCCCCCACCCCACACCCCCAACAATGTTAATGTATACATAGGCAGGTAGGATACAGAGAAAAAAGCGTATCATACATTTCTACCTCCAAAACATGTCAAAATATTCCATCAAAACCTTTTTATTAATAAATTTTTGCAAGTATCTGCTATCTGGGGAATTCTACATTTTTCTTCACTTGCGTTTCTCGAAAGCACAGTATTAAGTAACTACGTTTGGCCAAATCGATACCTCATGGGAAATTCAGAGTAACCCACCAATACAACCAAGAGAGAAGAAATGAGAATTCAGGGTAATCAAACCACAGATCTGAGGAGGAGAAAAATGGAATCTAACTATTTTAATATTTGTCTAAAAGTCTGTCTTCCACTTTTTAAAAAAAAGTTTTGTAAAAAAGTTTCTAAAAAACATTCATACAGGAAAATACCCTATCAATATCAGTCCATCTGCCATTTTTCTGCTGTCATCATCAGATGCTTTTGTCTGCAAACAGCAATATAACACAATTTGTCCCACTCATACAATGAAAACTTTTTCACAGCAGGGTAGGATTGTACTTTGTGTAAATTTTGCAGGAATAACCATTGAATTATTAGCTTCTCTACACAGAGAATGTGTCTATATTTCTTTAGATGCATCCTTATGGTGCTGTACTATAATGAAAAATTAGCTGCAAAAACGAATACGTGAATGTATTTTTGGCCACAAAATGTAGTCCTGATTAAAAAACATGCCAATGGATGTTAGAAATTCTGTGATGCAGTATTTAAAAATAATAAACACCAATTTAGATTTCAATAGTAATGACAGGGCTTTAAAGATAACAGCTATTTGCACCAAAATTTACCTTTCCGTGCTGGTTTTTGTAAGCAAATAATAAGAAATATTTCTTCAAAACTAATGCTTCCTGCAAATATATAAAGTATCAACATCTCTGTTACTGCAATAAGAAAATAAATACCAGGTACACTGACAAATGGAAAAGAGTATTTTCTAATACATACAAAGAAAGAATTCCCATTCCTCTATCACATTGCAATACTGCACATTTAACAACTCAGCATTTCACAGAAAACAGCAGCACTACCTTCAGCCTAGAAAACATGCTAAAGATCTTGTTCCTAGAAGTTTTCTGGCAAAGCAAATGGCAGGCTTAAAAAAAAATAAAAAATAAGCAAACCCCCAAACTAAATTCAACCTGACTAAAATAATATGTCAAGTAAATAAGTTCTGGTTTACATTTACTGCCTATTGTTAAACTACCATTTGGTTTCCTCTTTCTCCCTGTTTCCAAACACCCTGCTTTAATTCAATAGACCCAGTCATGCTCAGGAAATTATAAACTTGCTAGTAACTATACCAAACAAGTAATTAGAGCAACAGCATCAGCTGTCCTACTGTATGTGAATGCCATTCCCAACTGGTCTCCTTTAAATACATAAAGTTAAGTAACATTTGGACCGTGTTACAAAGTTAAGATAAACACACATGCAAGGCCCTCTGTTGCTTTTACTGTTTGTCTAAATCTATCATCTGTCATCTGCCAGATGCCCAAGGGTGTCAAGATGAAAAGTCAAACCTTGAGCTGCCAAAGAAGCCATGTGTCATTTATTACTCAAAAGCAAAGGTGCATTTACAATCCATATGGGTACAACTTGAGCAAAACGAAAAGAGTTAGTGAACTATAGCAGAGGCATAGACCAGGGTGGAATGGGTGCACAGCAAAGTACGCTCAGTGCTTGTCCCATGATGTTAAAAACGCATTACTTCTCCCTCTGGGCACAGTGTTGTTTCTGCTCTCCCATTTGCAATGGTAGCTACGCACTCCCTCTTACAAACTCCGCAAGGCGTCCATAATTGCACTTCTGGTGTCCGTGCACGTGTCAGACCATTATGAAACGTTCTCCTTTGGTTTTGTCTACTTTCTTGAGTTGCATAAAATGTCAGATAATTTAAAAAATAATAATAATCAAGTCTTCCATAATGGAAAAGAAAAAGTCTTTCACTGACAGCTAAGACTTGCTATTGACCTAGTCACAGTCCAGTTTTCTAGTACATTTTTTCTGGGCAAAGGCAGTATGCTCAACAGACAGCTGACCTTGAATGAAACAGGCTCGGGTCATGGACAAAAAGGCCCGAAGGCAGAAATTGCACCTGTAAAAGCATGGCACAAGAATCTTGGGGCATTCCCACTTTCTTCTGCTAGTGCCTCCTTTTCCTTGGTCAGCAAGTTGCAAGCAGGCTAAGTGATACGAAAGCTCTTTTTTTTTTTTCCAGTTCAACAGCACGGACGGGTTAGTCTGCCAAGAACCACAGCCAGTATGAACATGTTCATAATGACATCTGCAGAATTTCCTAACACTATTAAAAGAACATCCCCTGCTCCAAGTGCGTGCGTTTGTGTATGTGTGTGTGTATACACATAAACCACAACTTTATGAGTGAATGCCTTAGTGGAACTGGCAGGAACCATTATAAGGTAGAGGTCTTCACACACTCATCTAAGGAAAACCAGCAGCCTCGCATACTTTCAAGTTGCTTCCAGCACACTTCAGTCTAATAAAAACAGTTTTCATCTATGAGGTATAGTTTGAGCCAGTGGAGCAAGATTTATTCACATTGTTTTACAAAGTTTAGACTGGACATTCATTCACTGCTTTACAAGTCAAGTTGCCTTAATCCAGCCTGTGAATCCTGATGTTTTCCTGCCCAGGAATTGAACGTCCCAAGAACCGTCCCTGCCTATGGGGTGAGGCGCTGTCTTTATAGAAGTGATCAAATTTACCAAGGGACAGGGAAGAAAGAGCAGGAAAGGCAGAGGACAGAACCACTGACGTGGAGTAATTAGAGGTACAGGGGTTGCAGCCAGGGAGAGGTAATTTGGCATCAATATGCTAGAAATCCCACACCCATGAACAGAAAACAAATCATGAAAATATAAAATTGAGAGAGAAGGAGGGACGCTCTATCCACACCTAGAGCCTAAACATTTAATTTCCTCTTTTGTCCCCAATACTGTTCTAAAATTACTTAATGCTTCCAAGAACAAAAAATACTGCTGGGAAGTGAAATTGATCCCGATGTGGAAGCTGGAAAAAGTAGCCCATGGTATGACCTCTTCCTTAAAAACTAATTCCTAAAGAGGAAATGTTCAAAACTGAATGTGCAGAACAGAGGTTGGTACTCTGGAGACCTGAACAAACTACTATGTAGGCATGATTTTGAGTGCACCACAGTACAACCACTGTAGGGCCAGGCACCAAGGATCACAGCATCCTGAGAGATGCACCTGAGAGAGGCTGCATCTCCTTGCTTCCCGCTTCCACTGATTTCTGCACTCCCTGGCAGCTGGATGCTGCTGCCCTGTGTAGAGGCACAGTGCTGCCAGTCTGCTGACTGGCAGCATTTTGCTTTTGAGAAGCAGCATCTCCCAGCACCTGCTGAGTTTCTACCAGTCCACTTAACCTCTAATCTCGGAATGAAAAATAGTCTGGCACACCACCCTTAAAAGACTCTTCTGGAGACTGCACAGCAGTCTCACTTGAAAGTAGGCATCTCTCCAAAACAGATAATGGTAAGCTGAGAGTCCAAGCCAGCAATTCTGAAGTGCTATCAGAAGACAGCCAAAAAGATTATTTTCTCATTGAAACAGCCTCCTTGGCTATTAAAACCAAAAATTCATGAACAAATGGAGAAATTTCTGAGGCCATTAATTCTGTTGAGGTATCCACGCTGTCAGAAAAATTCACATTTGTGGATCAATTAATTAAAAATGTGCATCTATGATATCTATGAAGAAATGAGTAAGAAGCCTAACAGGTGTACACAAATAAAGATGAGTGTTTGAAGGAATGTCTAAAAGTTGAGTCCTGCTTTTTTACATTAGCAGTCCTTTTTTACTCTTAGGAAAACTAGGAGGTCAAGAAAATATCTCCTAATGCTGGAACAGGCATACACACAATACATATACAACACAAAAATCTGTCACTTCTTACAAAAACCAAAGATTACCTTATACTGTTGAAAGAGCAAGTTGCTGCTAATACAATTAAACTTTTCTTAATTAAGAAACAGAAAGATAAAAGAATTAATCATGACAAAAGAAGGAAAAATGTATTTTATTAGCTCATAGGATATGATACCTTTAAAAAACGGAAGCGTGAAAATATTTTAATGTGTGCATAAAAAAATAATGTATTGAATAACCACAAGCACCCATGCATTAACACAATAATTACTGGCATATATCAGTGGAACTTTTCAACATGCATCCTTGTATGCGGTGTATTTTTTACTTTACTCTTCACTAGAACAACAGCTTAAACAGCTCCAAGATATTCCCCACAGAGCTATAATTAGTGCTTAAAGTGCAACCAAAAGAAGTGTTGGCTGAAACCTGAAATCTGAACCTGTGGTATGCTGGAATTAATTTCTCATTTTCCTAAACAAAATAGAGCCAGCTACAGGGCTGCAGGAATTGCAGTTCTTGTTCAGGCTATCTCTCCATATTATCATTACTATTGTTGTTGTTGCTGATATGGTTACTAGGATAAAACAAGCTGCATATTGTAAACACCTGTGACAAAACAAGAGCCGAGTTTTCCAAAATTTCTTTTGCACAAAGAGTCTCTGGTTAATGACAGGTGAAATTGCCTCTGCATGCAAACCCAAAGTAAACAGGCAGTGCACAAGAAAGGCATCTGTATTAGGACTGGATACAGGATGGACTTCACACACACAACACCTATTCTCAGGCACTTCTCACCACCTTTATGCTACCATCTGATTAAACACTAGAGAGGAGTCCATGGCCACCACATCCACACAGTTGTTGTTTCACCACTTAGGTCAGACTCTTCCTCATGGAAAACCTCAGGTTTTGAGATGTCTGTTGAACTTCTGAGGTTCAACAAAGATTCTCAAATTTTCTGCGAATTTAGCTCTTTTCAGTAGATAAGCAGGAAAATAAGGCTGCTCTGCTTTTACCTCTGCAGACTGAGGACTGCAGTAATCACTTTGTGCGGTTGCCTTCTGTTCCCATGGCATTCACTTAGGAAGAAACAATGCACTTAGGCTGTGTGCAAAATCATTGCCCTCATGGTTTTGTGCCTTAAACTTGTGTTAAATTCTATGCACAGAAAACTCTTGACACCAAACTTAGAGCACTTTGCCTTTCAGAAGTCTATTTTTTCCCACATGACACACAGAAATACATAGATTCTGCCATTGTTCAAGTATATGAGTAAAGTGGATATGTGATTTGCCCTTACGAAGTAACCAGACTCATGTTTCAAAAATGCACTCTCTGAAATGTATATACTTAAGTGTATGTAAAGAGAACCATTTGCCAAAGCTGTGTTTCAGTATTGGCTTTCCAAATTAAGACTTACCTCACAAAAAGAATGGTGTGGGTTTTTATGTTCAAATACATCACCTGTTTCAGGCTGGGCACCCAAACCCAGAGGCCACTTTTGACAAGAAGTCCAAAACCAGTAATGGTGTTCTGGCTTGTTACAACAGTTTCCATATATGTGTGAGATGGGATGAGGTAACTAAACAGTTTCTGTTTCCAGTACACTTTGTGACATTGTAAGGAAACTGAACATTTTGAGGTATATTTTCCTGTAACTCTCATTCCAAATTTTCCTGCCTGTTAGGATTTGTATATTCCATTGAATGTAATGTAAGAACATGTCTGGTATATTATTTCTTTTTCTGCCCTTCTTTTTTTTTTTTTTTTTTTTTTTTTCTAAAATTTTCTTTTTAAAAAATAAC
>VYXH01007973.1:44923-76951 GCA_013397275.1 Burhinus bistriatus
CTGTTTTCCTGTCAAGACTTGAGCCCAGCCAAGTAACTAAGCACCCAAATCCCCACAGTTGCTTTGCAACTTCCACAGTCAGTCTGCAACAATAACAACACGCCAACCATCCCTTTCTATAAAAAGGCTCACAAGCTCTGCAGGGGGTAATTTGCTATGTGTGATTACTGCAGAGAGTCACATTAAAAAAAAAAAAAGATCTACCCCTTTGGTGCACTGGTTTGTCTTTTAGTGAAAAGGCCTGTAGCTTAGCTAAGCACAGATCGCAGGCATAGAGCATAATTTTTTATGAAAGAAATATCTTACAACCTCTGAAAGAACTGAAGGTCCAAATTGCAATTTTACTCAAATTTTCTTACCTGCAGATTACATCCCCACTTACACCTTTGCAAGAGAAGGCTTAGACTTTCTAAGGATCTTATTTTTGACCTGCTTGTGGTCAGAGGTTCTTAAATGTGTGAAAATGAGACAAGGAGTACAAATATGCTATTTAAAAAAAAGTGGGTATCTTGTCGATGACTTCCCATCGCAAAGATCATTAATCGGATTTGTTCAGTTGCCAGTATTTGATGGAATATCAATGGAAAGGATTTCTTTTCCCCTTTGCTTTATCTCCTTACATGTTCAGAGATGCTTTTTGATTTGAAGTAAAGAACATTTGGTGGAGCACATTCAACATCACTGTCGGCAGGTGCTCCTCTATGTAAGGAGAATGTAATTGCTTTACCTCGACTCTAGTTTCTTCTCCAAGAAGGCCCCAGGAGGGTCTTTATATCCCTGGGAAACAAATGAGCTGAACACCAGTTCAGCATAATATGATTCAACATTTTTACACTCTATCTGGCCTGTGGAGAGGGAACACAACCACTGCATATTCACACGTGTTAGCCTATGGCTTTTCTGAGGGAAGGGAGGGAGGCATGCCAAATAAAGGTCAGCAGCAGTAAAACTCTTAAATATATACACCTAGTGGAAAAGGAAGCTTAACCTCCTTTCTCACTGCCCTGGAATTCCCTCCTGCCTCTGATTTTCTGCAGATTATCTGCTGAGCCTCCTGAAGTCCTATTTTTGCGTGCCGATGCTTTTAAAAGGTGGTACACTACATTAAGTGAGGTTTACACACTATTCCTACTTTGCAGCTTTCTTTTAAGAACAGTGTTAGTGATGGCTCTATAGAATCATGGTGACAAACGGAGTGGATAAAATTTTTATTTCACTTAGACCAGTGAAATTTCTTGAAGGCTGTTATATTCTTTGTGCTAAATAAATAAATAAGTAAAAAAATAAATAAGAAGGCACACATATCCAGTCTTTACTGTTCACATTAACTGCATTCATACTGTGTCCATCTAAATCAGTTTTTACACTATGTTTAGAAAAGGCTGTGATTCAGCTAATATGCCTGGAGGGTTTCTAAAACATTATTATTGCACATTCCTAATGCTTAATAAATAATAACCTATTAAGAAGCCTCTCCTACTAATGGACAACTTTTCAAGGACATGCCTAAGCTGTTGCAGGTTGTGTAACAATCCAACTCACAAATGAAACTTCCCCAGAAGCCATCTTTTATCTCTATCAGTGCACTAACTCTCTTCTCACTCTGGTTTGACAATGCAACAAATCTGATTTCATAGTTGCTGGTACACGACCAAATGCCACGTCCACATGAGACAACCCGTTCATCTGCCACAAACTCACTCACTTGGCCAGTTCAGACTTTCTAAACTACACTGACAGGTTAATTTTGTGCAGGCAGGCTCTCCACCTGAAGGGAAATTGTTTTTCTGCATCACTCTAACCTTATGCTGGATCCAGTATTGTCTATCCTCTTGAAGCCAGCAGGAAAACAGAAAGCTGACATTAGGATGACGTTGTGTGCTTTGGCTAATTTGAAATGCAGCTGTGCTCACATTTGATTTGGATCAAACTTGTATTGATCCAGTAGAGAACAGATACAGTACTATTAACTGTGGAAACATGGCCTCAACTCTGCCTGCTCATATTTTTGAACTGTCCTCTGGTGTACATATAGGTAAACATATTTCTGTTTTCACAGATGGGGTCTATTTTGGGATGGAAAATCAACAATTAATGAGTTTGAGCTATAGGTCTTTGTACTGAAAGCCAATATACCAATCCAGTGATTTCATCAAAAGTACAGGGTAAAAATTCACTTGAAGCATTAAAATCTGGCACAGGCAGGTTACAGCCTAGGAGACACGTAGATGACATCTTGACAGTCATCTCCACAAATAAAGCCAAAGGTCTTAATTGAGCAGCCATTGACTAAGAATTCATAGAAAACACTTGGAACCTCTTGGCTGAATGAACAAAAAAGTGCAATAGAATCTCGTATTTCAGTCAATAATCACACAGAGGATCAAAAGAAGATTTTCTCCAATCACAGAAAAAAAACAAAAGAATATGTTATGTTTTGACAGTGTTTTGTTCAGGATCAATATGCAAGGCAATATTCCCGATGTGTACATTTACTTCTGCTTTGCCAAGGTTCCTAATTTAGAGCTCTCAATCTGTGAGAAAACCCACATGTCCTAATTCTGGGGTTTGTGTTTTCATCAAAGGTCTCGCTTCCTATTTTTCTGTGTGTACTGAGAGGCAGTGTTCCAGGGAGCACTGGAGAAGTGTCACCGCAGACAAACTCCTTCAGTGCTGGTATTTAACGTCCACTCTACAACTGAGATTTACTTGCTAACACAGCTAGGTTTGTTATCCATACAAATCTCCTTCTCTTGTTGAGAAAGGTCTGAATGCACCATTTAACACAAATGGCTCTTTGGTTACTTTTTTTTTGGTGAGAGATTGTTTCACATACCTCCAATCTTGGCATTGAAGGCGATTCCTACTGTGCAGTGTGAGTTGTTTGCCGTGGCTGCCACTTCTCCAGCACATCGGGTTCCATGCCTGCAGTCAGACAAACATTTTTCCAAGTAAGCACAGAGCGTTGGGATTAAAGACTTTGACTTTGCTCACCTTCAGATGCTAAAACCACAACTATCCACAATATCTTGCATTACTTAATCCCTCATAGTTAGTTATACCCATGTTACAATATTTCTCTGAAGACATTTCAACATCATTATCACAATCATATTAAACTCTTCATGGTAGGCTTTCTAGCTACTGGAAACATGCACAGGTTGTAACTAAGACATAGAATGATGATACAAAATCCACAGCAACAGAAAAAAGTCTTGGGTACCAGTTCTTGGTTTTGAACCAAATTTTACATTGTAGACAGTATTTTTATCCTGCATTCTCCCACAACCACTCACGTTGCTACTATGTAGATCTCCATACAACCTCCAGCAGGCACAGCATGTACTGCACCTTCCCATAAGTAAGATGAGATTGTGCCAATGCCCACACCGCTGTTTAGAGGCCAGCCTAAGACTAGCTATATACCAGGTACGCTCAAAGCTTCTGTATAGGTCAGTCCTGGTCATGCCTTGGGCCAACCTGCAACCCTGCACGTCTGCTGCCTTTCTGGGAGCAGAAAAAACAGCTGAAGTACCCTCCACAGCAGAGGTATACTCTGTGCCTGGAAGCACAGCTGGGGCTGCAAAGCGTATAATCTTAAGAACCTGCTGAAGGAAAATACAAAACCTCCAGTGGCTGCTCACCCGCTTCTGCACTGTGCAAAGCCATGGTGGGATGCCTTGTCTAGCCATGATCCCTGCTCTCTACAAGGTGACAGTGGTCATCCATACGGCCACAATGGTAGCAAAGCTGCCCCTGCTTTTTGCGATTTTTGCCTGCAATATAGGTTTCACAGGGTGTTTTCTACCAGTAAGTTTTGCCCTCACACTTGTGCAGTTAAGCAGCTCCATTGCAGAAATGTGCCACAAGCAACAAGGAGCAGACAGGGAACTTCAGAGAGCTGCTGTGGAGAGGAGATAAGGAGTTTCAGACCGGACAGGAAAAGAGATGTGGAGTTGATGAGACGGAGATAGAAAGATAATGTAAGGCTTGGGTAGCCACAGAGAAAGGAGTTTAAAAAGTCAAGGCAAAAAATAGATAACAACATGGCAAGCACTTCAGAGGAGGCTAAGTGAGGTCAGTTGTGTACATAGGCACTCTTCTGCTGGTGGTGGTTGACAGACTGCTTACACAGACATCTGGAGAACACGAGTGTTTTTGAATTAAAGTTGACGCCCATATTACAGACAAGAATCATAGTTGCTTTCTCTTGGTACAGCTTGTTTTGGGTAGAGTCACTCCTTATTTCCTTGTTATTCGTGCAACTTTTTTTTCTTAACCTTTTGAGACACTTTGATGAGAAACACTAAGATAACTTGTTTGGAATGTATTAATGTAAAACAAGAACAGCAACAAATAGGACTAGGAAAAAAAGAGAGGGAACAAAAAAATAAGCAATATTATATAATAAGTATTAATATAAGCAATACTATATAATAAATGATCAATGCTGACCTGTTAGAATTTCAAAGGAGATCATTCACTTTATCGGATAAATAAGATATGTATAATCTGTGAGAAAAGTGTAATCTTTATTCACAGGATCTAAGTGACAAGTTGGATGCTGAGAAATCCTAAAGCTGGATCAAGGTTTCACAATTATATGCATATCTCAACTAGTTTCCTATTAATCTGTTCACAATTCATGACTGGGTTGCCAAACTTGACCAGAGAATTTTTCAAGGCTGAATTTGAAGTTCATTTTTCATACGACGCCTAATTCTCAAGCCTAACTTTCTTCATTTGAAGAAAGCCTATTTAACTCTAATTGACAAACTAATGTTTTGTCCTATTACAGAATTATTTTGAAAGGCCTAAAGTAATTCAAGAATCATAGATGAAAACTGGTTTTAAAAAGATCCTTCCTCATTTTCAAGTATTTTCAAATAGTGTTCTAGCTCTGTGGTTGTTTAAGTAGTGTATTTTTAAAATGTATTAATATTTATAGGAAAATGCCTGTCTTAAGAATTATTTACAAGACACTAGATTCCCAAACTTTCCTTCTCGTTATGATTTTGTTAGGCGCCACGTATAAGTTTTGAGGTGTTACCACTCAAACATCAAAGCATGGACGACTATGCTCTAGAAATGTAGGAATACCCGCACACATCACCTCAGTGCATATAATTTATTAATTAATAAATCACTGCCTGCCTGGTGAAAGGCATGTGGCCGAGCCGCAGCTTCCCAGAGGGAGACTGCATTGGTAAGAGTTGTCTCCTGGGTACCAATTTTGGGAAGCAGTGATGGGAGGAAGGCTTTTCATTAGAGAAAGGGGACAAACAGAAACCACACCTGGAGGAGGGAGGCTGCCTGAAGGAGAATGGAAGAAACAGGTCAAGTTTCCCCGTGGTTCCCAGCAGAGTATATGGATACCTGCTACTTTGTTAGCTACACCCACCGAACAGCATCAAAAGGGTTAGATTTCCACCAGATCACCAAAACACACCTCGGTCACCCCGGAGCCACACAATGTTTGTAGAGGGGAAACAGAGCGGCGTGGGGGGGTCACAGTGTGACTGCACCTCCCAGTAGCAACCCACAGTAACACAGGATTAACAGCAACGTGAAACCGTAGCCTAAAAGTCCAGCTGAAGCGGAAGTAGTTGCAGTGCTAGATGTTACTTCCATAAGAAGTAGCCGAGGCTTTAAAGGACTGGTATGGAAGTATCATGACACATATTTATTGAATTAAAGCACAATAAGAACTTTCATGTAAATTTCTCCTAGAAAAAGCATATCCCAGAGAGAATTAGATCTTCGGACAGTTTTTCAACATGTGAGTTAAATCAACTTTGCTGAATGTTTCATTAGTCCTCACGTATTGGAAAATCCTTCTTTTTATCATATTTTAAGTCCACTAATGGTATAAATTTATTTTGTGAGCAGATTTTTATGTTAGACACTTGCTTCTCAGCCAAGATTATTGATAATTGCATTCTACATTTATAATGGAAATGAAAAAAATTAAAAGTTGTTTTATCCATTTCAAGGTAATATGTATAAAATTGCACTTCTTACAATCAGTTTCCCACTGTGTGAATCAATCATACATGCAACTCGATTTCTTTTAATATGTTATCTTTTATGAGTCCTTTAAGTAATATTTTAATTATGCTGTGAAAGGGAAGACTTTCTAAAAAATCTGCACATAAAAAATTATGTTCTTTCCACACTGCTTTTAATTTTCTCTGTCCTAGATTTTTGCTTGAGGTCTATGGTTTGGAACAGACTCTGAATTCTGCAGTTAAAATAAGAAAAGGCTTCTGATTTATCATTCCACTAATTTCTTAACTACCTTGATAAACAAATATGATGAAGCTGATGCCTAAAATTGATTAAGTCTGCTTTAAAGCTATGAAAACGTCTATTGAGTGTGAAATCTTGAAAACTTCGAACTACAGCTTATAGAGGCAGCATAACCAGTAACAAGAGGTGAAACAAGAGGCACTTTCAAGTTAGCATTTTTTGTGAATGTATATATATCAAAACACAACAATCTCCTGTCTTTGTGGGATGCCTGCATCACATATAACTTGTTTAAAAAGTTGATGCAGTCCTAGAAGAAAGCATGACTGCCCTTTTACAAAGGCCCATCTTGATAAACTTTAAGGGTCGATGTTTCATTTTGTAGGATCCTTTGCCAGCTTATGTTGAAGGGAAATAAGTTCCCAGGCTATTAAATGGCACTTTGAAGAGACACTCCGCTAAAATGTTTTGCATTCATCCTTTGTGTTAATGTCAGGGTAGTATCACAGAAGAGCAACATGAAAGAAAGCTGGGTTATGAGATATTCTGCCCATCTACAAATGTGTGTCCTACCTGGAGTCTAACAGAAAGAAAAGGAATGGAAAGAAAAAAAGCTTGTTTGTTGTTGTTTGTTTGTCTCATAAGGAGAGGCATGAAAAATCGCTATTCAAAGCCAGATTTAGGCTCAAGAGGCCATCAGGTACTAGAAATAAGATGCCACAGGCATTATCTTCAAAAAAAGTTGTACTTAGTTGCTGATAAAGTTGGCCAGCACTTTCCACCGTAAACCCATCTTTTATGATTCTCCCTAGCTTTGACTGCTTTAGCTTATTTTTCCATTCCGGGCAAATAAGTACAACTCTTTCAGAAATGTATTTGTTTTCATTTTTGTATATGAGAGAAACAGAACACAAAGAACAAAGGAAATATGCAGGCAATTAAGACTGATTTTCTTCTCTTTTTGTCAGGAGGAAATTTGTTGGTCTGTCATTAACAATAAGTCAATTAGGTGTGAAAGACTACTCAGGAAGACCGTAGTAAAGATTTTTTTTTGCCTTATGATGCCCTCACTATTAGATGGAGAACTTGAAATAAATCATTGAAGAAATACACTTCTGTGGAAAGGCGTATGTTACTTTTTTCTGCTGAACAGTGCTTGAGCACCGGGATGCTAAAGGTACAGTTTTTTGATGACTCTCTAAGTATAAGATAAGAAAAACTTAAGAGCTACACACTCATCAGGTACACAAAGTAACTTTTTTCAGTAACAGATTTTTTCTGAGACAGAAATGGCAGGCAAGGATGGAAAGAGAAAAGGTGTGTGTTCTGTGATTAACTATCATGCCCCATTCCACCGACAAAATTTAAACATGAGACATTTACCTTTCAATAATCACTCTTACTTTGCCTCTCAGAAGAGGAAGAAGATATAAGGCACCAGGAACATCTTTAAGATAACATTAATTAAGCTCACCCCTGAATGTTTAGAGTAAGGAAATATTCACAGTTAGTGAAGACAGCTGCTGGTAATTTCAAAAGCCCGTGCCATGTAAATTGGCTCTGCATTTCAGAGTCTCCATCTCTGACAGCTATTCTTTGAATTCCACAAACACTGACCGTGCATTTCTTTGCTGTACTTTACTCTTCTGGAGTTCATCAAGTATTTCAGAACAAAAAAAGCTCAGCAGACTGGAGGATTTAAAGCCCTCCAGCCCTTCATGACACTAACATTATAGTCCAGCCCACTTCAACCTGTCACCAATGAGTCTTTTCAGAAAGGGAACTTAAGTAGGAAAGAGTTTCAGAGTATTTCAATGCAAGCCCATCACAAACATCTCTGGGCACACCAGCAATTTACTGAGGTTTTCTAAGAGATATGCAGCACAGGAATTAGTTTGTAAACAAATGAAGAAAACAGTGGGGGTTTGGGGGGGTTATTTTTTTTTGTTTCTTTGGGATTGTTGGTTGGGTTTTTTTTAACCCAGGGAAGTGTCTACAGAAAAGAAGAAACCTTTGCAAATCTTTTGCAAATACTATGCTGCACATATTGTAAGAGAGGATATTAAATAATTGTAAAAAAGGTTAGAACAGATAATCTAAAAGTTTACATAAGTTTATATACATTTTAATAAGCTGTGATTGAACAGCGCATTTTTGATAATCACTAACTTCCTTTCTCAGCATAATTATGTAATAAACATATTCCCTATGCATAAAGACAATGCATTAATATTAAGAAAAAAAATTACTTAGTCTTTATTATAAATTAGAGTAGAATCTCAGGGGTGGAACCTGTAACATGAACTAAACTATGTAACTGGTGGACATTGGAAATTATAGGACTAAAGGAACTTTAAATATTAAAATAATTTTCAAACCTCCATGGGGAGAGGAAGAATGGAATTTTAGGTAGCCATTGTTATCTGTAGGAAAATACCTGAGCTGGCATTAATTTTTTGCAAAACCCATCTTTAGTTAAATTTTCAAATGTTTTCCAAGATCTCTCTTACACTGGAATATATTCATGAAAAAGAAAATGTGATATCTGAGACACAACAACTGCTGGAGAAAATGTACATTTTAACCGCAATCATCAGAAATGCATTTTATCAGAAATGCATTTTATTGCAGCCCAAAGCAATGTCTTATGTAGTGCAGAAGAAATAATATTTTAGACCTGTTCATATACAAATGGTCTCTAATAATCTAGAGGATGAAAAATACTTTCCAAACTGGCACTAGGTTAGCATGTTGTTCTAGGAACATCTGAAAGAGAAGGTATAAAGGAATTGTCAAAAGTTAAAAGCATGGGCAAGGAAAAACCTCAATCCGTAGCCTTTAAAATACAATCTGCTACAGGTGAAAAATAGTAAGGATAAAGCTATTTCACAAAGGAGAGATATTTGGATCCTAACAGTGGAGAAAGAGATGACATAGTAAATGTGAAAAACAATTTACACAAATCTTCAAAGTGAGATAACAGGAAAAATGCCAAAGACTTGGGTATTACATCACAGACAGGGTCCTGTCTCTGAGCATGAGAGTGTTCTAATATGGTTACAGCACAGGACTGGAAGCTGTCCTGAGTCAAGGTCCCCAAGGCTAATGACTTTTTGCATGATTGTGGGAAGTTACTTAAAGAATAACTTGAAAATATCTCATCTATTTCTCATAAATAAAATCAAAGATGACAACATTAAAACAAACATATGGAACACTTCACATGTCAGACAAGCACATCTTAAACTTAACAGCCTGGGTAACAGTGATGCTGCCTTGCCACTCTCTCTACATTTGTTAGCTGTTAGTAGGCAGCTAATTTGTCACAAGTGTGAAGTTCTGATATGAGCCCAGGAAAGGACTCTTATTCCATAATATTAATTACCATTTTACAGTCTTTGTTTCGTGAGTGGGCAAATGAATGTTAACATGTAAAACAAATATACCTTTTTTCTGTATTTTCTACCAAAGGCAAAACAAACAATGAAAAAAAGGTCTGATGGAGCCAATGAAACATGACGTAGAAAGAGAAATAGCAAACAACATCAGCAAATAATATATTTAGCCAAGTATATAGTTTTATGTATTAAAAATAAAAATAATGATTTACTGATGTCTTAATATGTTTTAACTCAAAGTAAAATTTTAATTCAGCCTCTTTTCTGGACGGAAAATGGCATTGGTGAGAAGAAATAAAGTTGTTCAAAAGCCAGCAAACAGCAAAACTTTCAGCTGAGCTTTTTTCTTCTCATACAGCCTTTCACATTAACTGTACAGTAACCTTCTTAAGGCAGGTAATCTCTTGTTTTCATTCATTAAAGCAAATCACAACTATAAACAGTATAGTTCCTGTGCACTGGAATTAAACCTTTTCAGCAGCAACATCAAGGCCAGTATTACCTTGGAACAGTATATCGCTACCTAGATATACCTACCTAATCAAAATGACTATTTAGTCCGCTTTTGAAAGTGAAGAATATGAGGCTGCTTAGACTTCAAGGCTCCCCTGCCACAGAAGCAAAGAGATGGTTTTTTAACCTAATTCAAACTGGTTGAGAGGCTGTAGAAGGGATGGAAAGTCATACAACAAGGAGGATGTGCTACAAGGAATTCTGGCAATCATTTTATGTATATGAGGGTTGATCCCTTTTTGTGTGCAGCCTGAAGAACAGAGTAGCATAAATCCTTGGGAAGAACTGAATTATCTGTCTATACGTTTCTCATTCTTAATCTGTGAGACTAGACAGTTTTATCACTTCACTCGTGACATACAGAAAAAAGGACAAATGAAAGCCCAATTTTAAATCTTTTGGGAATATGGCTAACAAAATGGTAAGGGGAACTACTGCATTATGAAAATGAGGGAAAGAGACAGACAAAATCAGGCATGTATTTTTACACAAGAAAAATTGTTGTAATCGCCTTGTAAAAATGGTTAACTTAGCTGAATTTTTACACTTGGAATTACTGGTTCAACACAATAATTAAACTGTCTCTTCCCAGTCTGTAAGTCTCAGTCAACAGAACACAATCCTAGAACTTAGATTCTGCAGCATCCCAATAACCTTACTTACTTAACTTTTAACAACAGTAAAGTAACTCTAGCAGAAGTAAAGGAATCTTTGAAAATTCCCAGGACATTACTAAAAATACCAAGGAGAATAAACCACATTCCCAGTACCACCTCCTTCTTGATTGGGACACTATCCCTCTCTCATATATTAACATTGCCAGCAGATGACAGCAGTAAAGTAACCTACATTGGGTCATTCAGTGTTTCAGGTATCTCTGGCTGAAATCCACCATGTCTCCACAAAGTAGAAACACCTTGTTCCTTTGGGGAGAAGGAAGAATAAATGTGGGTCTGTGGCTGCCTCTCTGTGGTTTTCTGTGTGAGGCTGGACACAGCTGGCATGTGCATTAGGTCATCTATTGAGAAGCAGTTGATGTCCCCAGCAGTTCCTCCAGACGCGTCTCATTTTTCAGTTCAATATCAGCATATAGATAATGCAAGCAATATATCCAACCAGATCGTGGAAAAAACCCACCTTTCTGGCAAAAGTGCTGACATCCAGCCCTTGGTTCAGTGCTTATTGTTTACCACCGAATTATCTGCTTCAGCATCACTTTTCTGCTGAGCAAATGCATTTTTCGAACCTTTTGTATGTGAACACAAGTACACTTAATACATATGGTATTGTGCACCACTATGGACCACTGTTTCTCCCTTGCCTCAGTTATAGCCGTGGTTGTAAACTGCTGTCATAACATATGGAATTAATGAAACATGTTTGAAGCAGTAAATGTTCGACACGTTATGCTTTCATATCAATGCGACTCTAATCCCAAAGACAGAGAAATCAGATGCTGGACACAGGGAAAAGCAGAGTGAGGGGATACAGGAGAAACATGGGATATACAGCCTTCATGATTCCTTTGTCTATACCAAACTGCGTCTCAGAGGAGCACCTGTGAGTTGCTGAGCACCCAAGATTAGTGGGGGAGACTAATACCTGGAGAGCCAAAAAACCGCCTATAGAAATAATTGCAAGACAAATCCTGAATGTGGAAGCTGCAGAGGAAATAATGTCCGTGACAGCTCATATTCCCACACCACAGCCAATGTGCTGTCTTCTGAAGTCTTTATAATGCTATAATCATGTTTAAGCCTGCAAAATGATGCTGCCCCACGCCAAAGAAATGCTGTCTGGATACTTAGAGGTCCTAGCTGACTAGAAAATAACCTCAGCAGGTGCCTCAGAGGCAACCGCCCTTTGTCTTTCCATCTCTTGTCATCCCCATGCAAGAAACTTCTAGATCCTTGCAAAAAACCCCAGTTGTGACACAAAGGTCATCTTGTCATTTTCATAGCCAATACACTACACAAGATTTCTAACTGAAAACACAAAACCCCCAAAGGAATCAAACAAACACCCAACCTGAAAACACCCATGTGTCTTCATAAAAGGAGACTGGAAATAAATCTGTAAGTCAACAGGAAACCTCACAAAATCACAAGACATGTTTCTAGATGTTGTCAGCAGATATGTTGCTTCATCAACAACTATTTTGCTTACAAATTGTCCTGATTTAAATGGAAAGATGTAAAAGTAACTGCACTTAAACAACCAAGCAAAAATCTTAGCAGTCAGCTTCTTATACTGCTTTAACAATATTTTATATCACTTTAATTTACCTTGTTAATTACAAAAATAAAATATTTCCACCTGACATAAGTATATTTAAGATGAGACTTGGAAAATAAGTCCTTACACTAATTGTTCTTGTGCAACTATATGGATAATGAGCATAGTTTAAGGTTTTGTCAATGTTTTCAGAGTCTAAAATTAATCCTAATTCAGGAACAAGGCCTCAGATTGCAAAGAAAGTTAGTGTCACTCCCAATATTAGTTTACACAAATCAGAAACTCTTGCTATGCTTTATGAATCCTTCCTATTAACTTAATTTAACTTAAGCTGCACGTTTATTTATTAAGTTTCACTAATGAACCATTGTCAGTGTTTCTGAGTCTACAGCTATCTAAAGTTGATGATGTATTATAATGTTCAATATTTTTTAAAAGATTTAAAGTAAGTGGAATACTGACACAATGAGTATTTTTGGCTAGGTCATGCGTTTGCTACTCCAAGAAAATCCACCCATATTTATCTAAGATAGCCTTAGAAAACACAGGCTTGGACACAATGAGCTTGCTAGAATTTTGCTTCTGAAAATTCCAAATGTACCACCTACAGTGAATATGCTTGTACTTGAGAAAGCTCACTGTGTACTTGCCACACCGTGTTGTCTATACAGTAGGTATAAAGAAGAGCTTTGGATGAAATGGATACAGGTGATGTAGTCTGTCATCTGTTTTTTGAGCAAAGAAAAAAAAGTGCCTAACTACAACCTGCAAACTTGCTTTTCCACCTGCTTGTGTTTCACCACCTTTTACTAAAACATCTACTGACTTAAAAACTGATACTGTTGGATGTGAGAAAATACTACTATTCTCATTCTACTGAAAAGGTACCACGAGGTTAAATTGCAAGTCTGAGACTAGAAGGAACACCTCTACTAGAATAGCCACAGCTTAATAATGATAACTTTCAGAATAAATATATAAATTCTACACCCTTTTCGATGCTCTGTAAGCAAATCATATCGCATCTGTAAACAAGGCCAGAAATAAAACTTCCAACTGCAATTTCTCAGCATCCCTGCATAAGCTAGGAAACTGCATTTAAGCCAGTGAGACGAAGGAGTATTTTGTTCCACATTAGTGCTGGCCCATGGTAGAGGTATGCCCTGTGAATTAAAAGACCTTACATTGCAACTTAATTGTGCACAAAGAAACCAAGTGATGGAATTTATTTGGTTAATGCTTTTCTTCTATTTGATCTTATAGCTGGCAAGCTGACTTCTAAGATTTTCAGGGGAATTTCACCTGCTTTGGCGATATGTATTTGAAGTGTCCTATATATCTGACACCCGCAGATATCACAGATTCCTCTGACAAGTGCATCTGCTGTTGCTACATGCAATACCTGAAATGATATAATGGAAGTGAAGAAGTAATGGTGTTTTTCTACTTTTCTTCAATTGTTTGCTAACTACCCCACACCTCATCCAGTCATTTTCACTGCTACAGGTTGTCAGTTATGTGTTGCTTTTCAGGGACCACTGGACCAGCACAGCAACTGTGGGATCACCAGCTGTGTAAAAGCTCCACATTTGGATACTTCTCTGTTGCCATTATACCAGAACATGCCTACATAAGCAGAGAGTAACTGATCTCGTCACAGATCTTGGGGTCAACTTCCCCATGAAATCAGGCTTACAGGGATCATGCTTCAGATATCTGTTAATATAAAGAATCCTTCCAAAGCTGTTAGAATTACTCCTGGGAACTAATACATTATTAAAAGGTTGGAGTATTGACCCTGGCAGGCAGCTAACCCCCACCCAGTCACTCGCTCCCTCCTTCCGATTGGGATGGGGGAAGGAACCGGAAAAGCAAATGTGAGAAAAACTTGTCGGTTGAGACAAAACCAGTTTGAGAAATAAAGGGAAAAAAAGAAAACAACACAATCAAGTGATGCAAAGGCAATTAGTCATCACCTCCCAGCTGCAGACCAATGCCCAAGCAACAGCTACTTTGGAAAAACTTCCCCCTCCAAGCTTTAGTGCTGACCATGATGTTATATGGCATGGGATATCTCTTTGGTCAGCTGGGATCATCTGTCTCAGCTGTGTCCCCTTCCAGCCTCTTGTCTACCATCAGTCTACTTGCTTGAGAGGGCAGCGTGAGAAACAGAGAAGGCCTTGCCACTGTGCAAACACAGTTCAGCAGTAGCTAAAACAAGGATTATCAACACTGTTTGGTCACGAATCTAAAACATAGCATCATATGGGCTGCTGTGGATAAAATTAACTCTGCTCCAACCAGATCGAGTACAACCTGGTATAACTAGGTAAAATAAACCATTAAAAATCCTTTATCAGGACTGCCCATGTTCCTAGACCATCATCACTAAAACAAAGTAACACTAATGCCTATATTCTGTGTGACCTTAAATTCAGGTCCACAAGGCTGCTCTGTTACAGATACATCCTGTACTTAGGTTTTTATCTTCCATTCCACATCTTCTGTTTCACAAGCGTTTGTATGACAGTCTGATTCATGGTTTTTATCCAGACTGACACCAATATATATCAGCTGGAGAGATCTCAGATGGTTGAGCAACCTCCTTTTACTTAAAAATCTCCACATTAGAGCCCCATCATTTCTGTGCAATGAAAAAACCAATGAAACAGAAAAAGAAGAACTTCTAAAAAATATTTTGCATCAGTTCTACTGAAATCACACCTAAGCAGAAACAAAAAATACCCTATGAATACAAGAATGTAGATCTGAGGTTTCATGTTTAGACCTTCTTGGCAAGAAAAGCAGTCCATTGGACCTCCCCAAAGCAGTCTGGGGGAATGCTTTTAGGGAAAAAAGATATTCGTGCTTTCATTCAAGGAAGATACTGACAGATGTAAGGATCCTAAGGTCGTAAGGCAAAAAAGAGGAGCAATACAGTGATGTGCAGGCAGGTCACAGACAAGTCTTTACCCATTCTGCATATTCCATTTCTAATAGCGGATGACTGCTATGACAACATTTTAAAGAAATTAATATTTTGTAATTCTGGGTTTCCATCACATTCCACCTCAGAGGCATATTTTCTACCTATTTCGAATTCTGACTGCAATTTCAATTGCACTGTGCAAGATATGTACCATGCTTAATCCTAAATTTCATTTGAAGCTGTTCTGCATTAAATGGACCTCCCATTTCTCTTTAGAGCTGCATTTCAAAGATGAATGAGGAAATTGCTGAAATAAGTTCAAGTCCTACTCTTCTCTGTGTTGATAATTGTTTTTTAATGAAACTCATATCATTGATTCAGCAGGAGCAAGGTTTGCTTCTAATTGGAAAAGGGGTTTCAGTGTAAGAAGTCTAACTCTCACACACTCACTACACTGCAGAACAAGTTAGTAGCTGTTCATCTGATGTTTATGGAGTGTTAAGAAGAGTAGTGCAGGGACGTTAAGTTTGGGCTGAAAGGAGAAGTAACACATCATTACACTCTCTTTGGCACTCTGACACCTCCAGCCAACAGCCTCACCATCCCACATGTTGGAGAAGTAAACAGGCCATAGTCTCTACCCCAGTTTGCCAAAATCAGAGATTTGATGATTGCTTTGGGACACTATCGCAATACAAATAATTTTCAAAGCAGGTTAAACTTCTGTAGTACAGACCCCATCAGCGCAATCTACATCTATGATGGATACCCATTGCTTTACTTCTGCCTCTGAATTTCTCTATCTTGATTGCTTTCCTTCAGGGAAAAAAAGTAACTTGTCTTCAAGAGAGCAATGTGACTGCTTAAAGTGTCAAATTTGACTCTGTATCTTTAAGAAAAATTACACATTCACAGTAATGTAAAACAAGGCTAGAAAAAATAAGCCTGCCTACAGCAATAAACCTATACAGATGCATATTTTTTCATTTGTCAGAAAAAGCAACATCTGAGAGTTTTATCCTGAAAATGTCTTCTAAAACACCTACTAAAGCTATTAAGACTTTTGCTTATAGCATAACTTTGCAGAGTTCAACTGTTAATAGCATGTTATTTTAAAAAATGCTTCGATTAAAAAGCTTTTGACATTGATTCACAATTACTTTATCAGACTTGTAATGAGACGTCTGCTTTTGATACCACAAGCATTAAAGGGGAAATCTATACCATACTTCGTGCATGTATGTGCTGGTAGAGAAGTCTCAATGAATCACATTTTGCACTGTGCTTGACAGAGCTGACTACTGTGAAATCAGCTGGCAAAACCAATTACCACATCCAGAGCGTGGATTCACTCTTTAACTTTCTCTAATACCTATAATGTCTGAAAAGGGGATAACACATAGAAATGTATTTGTGCTCTCAAATTCTACTCAGCTGTAGACCTGTATGTATAAACCTATGCAACTTGAAACTGGTATACATTTTACCGAATCAAAACTTGCCTACTATAGTTGTAGACTCCCTCCTCCTAAGTTGAAAACCTCAAAATACAGACACATACTTAGAGGAAATACCAACTCTGGGAAAATGACCATCTGAAAAAAAACCTTTCATTTCTAACTCTCCATAAAAAAGAATTCAGAAAAGTGAATGCCACAAATACTGTAACTGTCAAAGCTCATATCCCTCCTATTGTTGACTTTGAATTGGAGGGGAAGATCTGACTCATTGTTATCAATTATTTATATAAAAGAACTAGAAGCAGTTGCATAATGCTTCAGAATTTCATTTTATTTGTGAGCTCATTGTCTGGTACTTCAACAATTAGAAACAGGAAAAAGGCCTTCCTGTAGTGTTGTGGTTAAGTGTTTTGAGACCACGAGAGTCTTACATATCATAAAAAGGAAGAGCACTGCTCCTCAAACACCAGTTAGGCAGCGAGAAATACCACCCAGCGACCAACACCAAGGTAGTGAAAAAGGATTATTTTTTTCATCTTTGAGCAACTGGAATTCTGGATGAACTTTGTTTTTGCTTATTCCTCTGTTTGACTTCTCTCACTTTCAATAACTACTCAAAGAAATGTCTTTCCTTTGGCTCTCAAAAAATTGTAACTTGTACCACTTGTGGACTTCAGAGGCGATTATGTAATGCAGTGTGTAATATAATGAGCAGATTAGAAGAGTTTACCAAAAAGACAATTTTTGGCATTTTGACAAAACTTTCATTAGGGTATTTTCCACTATTGAAGCTGGAACCTGGACTAAAATGCTACTGAATCAAGCCCTGTAGTCCAATGAATTTTTCATTGTCTTGTCAATATGAAATGCTCTCACAAGGGACTGACCATAGAGACTGGTGACAAGGGTACTTGCTGCAGGTGAGTAAATCAGCTTGACAAAGACCACCTCTTCTCTAGCCCAGCTAATAGTCCTCAGCTACCAGCAATTCTGGGATCCCACTTACTGTCAAAAAGCTTCAAATGAACACACATTTTATTCTGAGGTAGGAAAACATGAGAATTTCAAAACATCAACAGTTAGCTTGTTTTCTGTTCTATTTCAGTGCAGAATTTATCTCCTCCCATAGATTAAAAACCCTTTCTAGACTACAATAAAAACATTATCAAATGCACTATGTGGTGGGGATTCATACTCCATGTTTCTACAATATTTTTCTTTTAAGGAAAGAAAGTTTTCCTCTAAAAAATTTTACACACATGCATCAAGTCCTTCAGTCCTTCCCTGAGAGAAACAAAGGATATATGATGATTACCCGTGAGGTACGGCCACCTGAAGGACAGGCGTGTTCATTGGGTAACAGCACACAAGGACTCTAAGTAAGAGTTAAAACAGAAAGTGAAGAAAAATATACTCCAAATGAATCTGTAAAATTAGGCTACTTCAGCACAGTACAATTCTGCAAGCTGCAATGTTTATCTCCCTTATTTTTAAAATCTTACACTGGGACCTTTAACTACAGCAAATGGCAAGCAACACAGATCTAATATCTCGTGATCTCCATGCTGCATCATGCCCCTAGGCACTTGGTTGGGTCACTAGATCATAATTAACTTGGAGGCTAGCTGATGAAACACTAACACCGCTCCTTGTAAAATGTGGCAATCTCACTGTAAACTGACACAGACTGCACCCTACTTCATTATTAACATCTGCTAAAATCGCAGCACAATAGGATATGGCCATAAGGCCAATGAGTTTAAAATCAGAATAGAACCAAAACATGATAAATCAGGATTGCAATCTCTGCCTGCAGCTTCTATACCAATGACCTCTGACTGTTTGGTTGAGACCCTGGTTTTCATAAATGAACACTTCACCAGTTCAGAGAAAATAATCCAAAATCTGCAGTTTCCTAACAATCCTAACCAAAGTCCATTAAGTTTGCTGTGACACTGAGACACACTAGACACCTGACAATCAGCCATTGGTACCTGGAATTAACAATACCACACTCAGTGCAAGCATTTGATTGATTGATCTGAAATACATATACATATTAAGTTATTTCTCTACTTTAAACTACCTTCTTGTTAAGGAAGATTCATCTGGTATCAGAGATGCTTCACTGGCATTGGGCAGACCACACTTGCCAGATGACACCAATACCGAATCCTTTGGGTTTTAAGACTCCAGAGGCTAGAGGAAGTCAAGATGAAAAGTCAGAGTACAGAAAAAGAGCAGATACAATGGAGATTCCCTCTGAAAAAGGCCTTTTCCCAGGACCTGATACATTACTCCAACTTATCTTCAGCCTCCTTCCATGGCTAAATCACTGGCTTTCCCAGGTCCTCCCTGAAGTTGTGAGCCTTGGGATCTGCAGTTCAGTCCTGTTTGAAAGCCTTGCGCGAGCACAAGCAAAAAAAAGTAGTGACTAGTCCAGAAAAATTGCCAAGGTCTTTTTTTGTTGTTGTGCCTAGCCATCTGACAGCAGAATTGTTTTTTACACAAAAGATAAAGCACAAGATGGTGCAGCAGTGCTTCTCAGCACAGCTTATCTTCCCTTCAGTTTTGTCTGCAGCACACAACACAGCCAATTTCAAAGCAATAGCAACAGGTGCTTACTGGCAATCAAAATGCATAAACTACATAGACAGCCCGAATTGACAGCACTCCTTTCTATCACACTGCTGCAGTGGGAACCTTTTTGAGATGATCTTTCAAGCCAGTGATGAGAGACTTCAGCCTCCCTGTGTTTGACTGCTCAGTTCTTCAGATATCTGCTCTGAATAGTGTCACAGCAGTCAACGAAGCTTTTTACTTTTACTTTATTGACCATCCAGGAGGCAACAGAAGTTGACCTGCCTGTCAAATATCTAGTATCCATTCTGATTAAATGGCTCAGGACATAATACAGGTCTTCGACATAAGCAGACAGTATAAACTAGCAGCTTGTCACTCTTGGAAGAAAATTAAGCCTTTGACATTTTATTGAGCATCTACATTAATATGACTGACAAAGGAAAGTAATAATGAATCAGAATGGATGCCACAGAAAAACAATGTCAATATGTTGGATAAAGCAGGACGGAAACTCATTAACTCATTAATTTTTTTGCTGTTGTGAGAAAGGATTTAAAGCTGTCCAGATATTGCAAAGTTTAGACAAAAGTAGCTTGTGTTTCTTACAATTTCTGAACAGCAAAAATTGTTGTCTCCCAAAAAACTTACACTTAATAAAAAATACTTTATAAAGTTATTAAAATAAGTTATTTATGTAGTGGGATGCATCACTGAAGAATGTTGAAGAGGCATCCAAAGACTGACTCAGTATCTCCAAAACAGCAACAACAGCTTACTTTTACTTTTTCTTACATAAGTTTAATAAGAACTGCATTAAAGTCAACCGGTATTATTTAAGTAAGTTTTTTAAAAGGTCCTCTCTTTTATAAAAGTACCTCTCAGCAGAATGAGACCTAAGGTCTGAAATATCATCCCCGAGAAATTTCTCATGAAACAGAAAGACTCATTCTCCTTTGGTCAAAATAGCAAAATGTTTGAATACTATGAACATCTTTTTTATATCTGAGGCTATACAACAGGTAGAGTACCATTTCAGTGATCCCATCTGCATTCTAAGGATCTGTGACTGATAATACCTAGTTGTTTCTACACAGATGGTTTCAGGTAATGATGGAATAACAGAAAAAGAATAAAACAGCAGTACTCAGCAGTAAACCAAAACAAGATGCTTTGCATAGCAGGAATGACTTCATCCACAGCTGACTGCTGTCTTTAGCCTCTGAGCAAAAGGAAGCTCTAGTATAGGCCTGTACCATTTACAAGCTTTGCGATTTGCTGCCAATTTGTAGAAACCAAAGTAAACTTCTGGCAGGACTCCTACATACCATAGTAGTTAAAGAAACTATCGTCCCACCCTGATTTTGACTACAAGCCTTGAAAGATTAGTCTAATGTTTCTTTCTACCTTCCTATTCTCCTTACCTAACAGAAGACTTAATGTAAAACTTCAAAAATATAATTTTGGAAAGTACTACTCTGGTTATCTATAGTCACTTCACAAACCCCCAGTTAATTTTTTCTCATTCCTTTTTCCTCACCAATAAACCTCGGCAACAGAAAGCCTTCACTACTAATTAAAAGTGAAAAGCCAGCAAACAGACTCAGTACCCTGATGTTTCACAGCTGCATGCAAAGCTGCCCAGAGACACCTACTTATTTTCACAGCAATTCTTTTTACTCTTTATCATTCCATCCCTTAAGGTTGGGTTATAAAATGAGGCAGAATAAACTAGATAATTTCATGAAACATTGGTGCATTTGTACATCCCACCTTTACTGGAAGACACAAATCACCAGTATGCAATGTTGTCCAGTTGCTGTAGCGGGAAGGAGGAATCAACCAAATTGATCTTGTACATTATGAAGTCTTTGCAAAGCATGGGGTTCAGAATGTTCCCTGATTGTGGTCACCTCAACTGCCAGGCACAACTTGAGTATCTTGTGCCAAATAACCACATGTGCTGGATAATCAGAATTCCTGCCCCAATTTCTGAAGATATTTTAGACCGATAAAAATATAGACAGGCTACTAGCAGTGCTTTTCAGTACCTATGTAGTTGTTTAATTCTTGTTGAGTCCAGTGGGAACTAGGGAAGGAAAGGTGACATCCCCAAAAGTTGAAGGTGCTTAGGTGCCACTTTCCAGGCTCAGTGTATCTGTTAATTGGAAATACTGAACCTCTAAGCAGAGGTTAGGCTGCCAAGTAATCTTACACTGAAAGCATGCTTCATGTATACTGTGTGTCCAAAACCTGACTCTACACTGACGCTGTACCTCCTGATAACACTGACAAAGCTCAGTACAGCCAGTATTGGCCCTCCCACCATCACAGCTCACCGCAGCACCTTAGGGGCTGGGCTGTGAGAGTATTCACCAGGGAGGCAGGTTACAAAAACTCAAATCCCCCACCCCTAGGAGAGAAATGAATTGGTCCAGTTTTATACCCCATATAAAGTTCTAACCATCAGCAAAACAGAAAGCAGCCTCCCTTCTCTGGACATGCTTTGTGAGAAAGTGATTACTTCAGTACCCAGCCAAAGAAAAAGATTCAGCTCTGCTTCATAGCTGGAGGTACATGGCTCCTTGCAGCACCAAAGAGTGTGAATCCCTGAAAGTGCACCTAAACTAGGAGGCCTCCAAGTGTATCCTCACCATGCCCCAGCTCCAAGGACAGGAACGCCTTCACACAGATGAGCCAGGATGTGTCCCCTAAGTGTGTGTGGGGATAGGAGGTGGTGGACAGCAGGAGAGAGGGACATGCCGTGATGTAAACCGGCAGCTGAGCTGAGTAGTATTCGCAGAGGGGGTCAGGCTGACCATCACATCTTTTCTCAAAACTTCTTGGAGGCAACTGCTGGCAACTGCCTGTCCATCACATTCAGTTTTGTGTGCAAGAGTCATAGGCACTTGAGGCATTGTCATACAGTCACCTTAGTTCACTGAAACTGGCACTGCCAGTGAGAGGTTCAGGCCATGCTTTGTTTTCCCCACTTATGCCTGTCTTGCTGTCCTCTGACCTCAGGCTGAGCTGAATGAGGTACCTGCCTGACCTGGCTGAAAATGCCATTTGTTGTTGCTGTTGTTGGCAGGACAGTTTTTAGCGTGATTCACTTTGGAGACCTGCACAAAGGCTGGGGAAAGGAGGAAAGAGCAAACATGATGTAAGGAGTGAGGGTGACCACCCTTTTGCGGTGATCAGGCCGCCACCGTCCTGCTCTTCCAACACTTTGTACGGGGCTATAATATAGACAACTAGTTCAAAGCTAGGGCTGATGCTGAAGTGGTCAGTCATACAAATTAGTTGTCGCAGCACGCTGAGTGGCAATGCCTACATAGTCTGAGCTGTAAACAATTTATTTTCCTATGTTCCTACTCATTTTCAGGTAACTAGCATCTTTATAAACCTTGTTTGTAGTCCTGAGGCCTTTCATAAGCCAAACCAAAGATTTCTCTTATTAGCCACCAAAAACTTGTAGCACACTTGCTGATTCTGACCTTTCTACATCAGTGACAGGACAACTCTAAAACTGAGAGAACAACGGCAGACAAAATTCCTCAATTGTAAGAAAAATAGGTAGTTTTTGAAAGAGTAAGAATTGATAGACTTTTGTTCATTCTTGTGTTTCAATGAATGTGTGTCTTGAGGATATCTCCTAACACCTTCAGTGTAGTATCTGCATTTTCAGTACAAGCATCTAGCTCTGAAATGCTCAGCTTGTCACTAACTTGACTGAGACAATGCAGCAACCAGGGCTATGTACCATTTTTTCCACATCACTGTTTTCTTTTTGCTTAAACTTAAAGTAGCCTTCATGTGCAGGATGTTTACATATTTCAAAACAAAGGGGTTTACTGAATTTATCTTTTTATTCTCTCATGGTACTCATGCTTCAGGAGATTTCTAGTGAAGAAGAGGCAGACACAATTCAGTAAACTGAGCTTCTGTATGAAAATAGGATGAGAAAGATACGTCTAATGGGCAAAAGGGAAAGAAACAGCTCTTGCATGTACTTGTTTCTAGACAAAATATTTGGCAGCCTGTAAACAGCATCCAGTAAGAACAACTGACTGAGAACACATGCCAAGATTGCAGTCCCAAATAAATAAACTATTATTATTATTCAAATTAATACCAATATAATATGTTTCTATGTTAAACAGTATTTCTGGTCATCACAACTACGATGTGTGCATGTACGTTTATTTATACAGCTTCTAAGAGCTAAATCCTTACATATTTCTCACCTTGGCCTACCAAGTAGGATCAGGCTGACTGACCAAACAAGTATTTGGCAGAGTTCACCTCAGTTTTCACAGTTACTTCACTCTATGGCTGAAAGTAGCTATGACAGCTCCTTGAGATTCACTGTCTATATGTAATAGGCAGCTATACGTAACAAGGCCCTGTTCTTCAGCCTGTCCACACATGGTGCCCTGCTGTTATGAAGAAGGTGTTGACGAGGAGGGGATTCTCCTATCAAGGTGTGATCCAAGGTTGCTCCAATTGCTTTCCCCAGTCAAACCAATGAAAAGTTTTGCTTCTGACTCCCAACTTGCACCTGCTGCATTCTTCTGGAGAAAGTTTGTGGGATTGTAGGGAAGAGACAACACAAACCCAAAAGCATTTCAGTTGTGTAAAGGACGAAGTTTCACCTCTTCTGCAGACAAACAATACTAAATGCTTTCCACAATAAGAAAAAAACCCAAAGCTCAAGAAAACAAAATGCACAGTCAGCACGTTGACAACTAGCAGGATTCTCTTTCCTCCAATTCATGCAATTCCACAGAAAGGTATTTCTTTCTGCCAAGTACCTAGTTAAAAAAAAGTTACCAACACATAACTGCCCTCAAACACCCATGGGGGCAGAAAGGTGGCCTGCTTCCTGAGGTGAAGTGTCCCTCCCAGTGTCTCCCCCAGTCTTCACCATAGCATATCCAAAGAGCAGATTTGGAATGAAAAATATCAGGAAGCAGAGCTCTGAAGGAGAAATACATCATTCATGGAGATATCTCCAACTAGTCATGTGACACAGATACTATAATCTGGCAGAATTGCCACTTTTGGTTTTACAAGGTTTCTACCAAACCTCCATGAGTAAAATCTCTATCACTTCAAAAGACTTTATTAGAGAAAACAAATCTCCATTAACTTGTCTATTTCTTCAATACACAAAGTCTATAAAGTTCAAGAGAGTCAGAAGCCAAGACAGTTGTCACACATAATAACCCCCCAATAAATCAACGAGATGATATCTGAAAAAAGTAAGAGTCACGTCTTATATTCTGCATCCCAAAGGAATTGCAAATGGTTCATTTCACATGCCCAGAACTCTCAAACTAATTTTTATGTTTTTTCGGATGGCTCCAAATGTTTTCAAAGAGTGTGCAGTGTGCATGGAAGAGACATAAATAAGTATTTTACAAAGATTTAAATGCAAATAACACTCCTTTATGAGGATTCAAGTCTCCTAGAATCTCATCAAACTGGTACTTTCTACTTGACGAACTAGACTGAAAATGTCGTGAATGTCATAGTGCCTTACTTGTTCTCGTTGCTGGCATCGTATCGAGGCATAGGGTCAAAATCATTTCCATTGACATCAAAACTGGCCTGTGAATCCTGTAGCCAACAGGAGAAAGAAAACCAATTTCTCATTAATTAGCCATTGACTCACGTGGCCTATACATTCTTCAGCAGGTTCCTACAGGAGAGTAATTAGGTTAAACAACATTCCTGTGGTTTTACAGTGATTGTATGTTTTAGGACAGGATTACATATTTAATAATTACGGGATTTACATATTTATCTTTTATTTTGGAAAGGGGAGAAGGATAACAAGTGCTCTGAAAAAGCATAGTACCAGTGTCAGAGAGGAAATAGAAAGTGGTGTTTCATTTAACCAGAAGACTACAGTTCTTCTAGGAAACTTTTGCAAGTTAAGAGAGTTCATTCCCAAAATTGGTATTTTGCTAAGTGTTTCAAGATTCAGGAAATTATCTGCACAATGATGACTGAAATTTCAGTCATAGTTTCAAGGAATAAGAATAATATAATTTTCTTAAGAATATTACTATAAAGATACAGCTTAAAATACAAAGTAAACTGCATTCCCATTTCCCTGGGAGTGTAACTGTTTCAAATATTTGCAAGATATCTCTGTATTTTTGTTCCATATTTTACATTTACCAGCTGAAAATAGTTTATAGAGTAAATAGCTGCTGGTTTGTATGGCTCCCATTAATCGATGTGGTAGCATGTGGTGTGTTGACATGGCAAGCAGGTCTTTTTAATCTCTTCTTTGTTCAAAACCAGTTACCACATCCACCTCAAATATTCCTGTTTGCAGCCACACCAGTAATAATCTGACATATAGAAGGTATTTGTCATCAAACAAGCAATGTGTACTGCTTTGGGGGAATTCCTTGTTGGCATGAGGAAAGGGAGTGAGGAGGTGGTAAGGGAATAAATAGCTGCTTTAAATTCTGTGGAAGGACAGTACTGGGATGAGGTGACATACGATACAATCTGAGTCATTCATTGAAGAAGTAAAATTATATTTGGTTTGTTTAAATAATTTAAGAGATCAAAATGAAAGATGTGGTATGCATTAGGACCAAGCATGCATTGACAAATAGGGCAATTGCCTGTCACTTGCATTTGTGCAGTCCTCCTCATCTATTTCAAAGCTGACTTCCACATACAGCATGGGGAAGGATATGGCTGTAAGTATGGCTAATTTAAAATAAATGGTTTTAAACTGTGAAAACGATTGTAGCTTTTGATGGGTTGTTAAAGATGTTTTTGTCACCTTCATCTCTTCAATGCTCTTTCAAGACGATATGCTCACTGGCAAAAAGCCTGTGTTCAGGGCTCTTTTACAAGATCTACGCCTGTAATGTGATTGAAGGTATATGCATGCCTTGCGCTGGTCATCTTCAGCAGTCTGGCTCAATCCAAATATATTTGTTTGCTTTCTTACATTGTGTGAATGTACACCTTGCACGCTTTATTTCAGATGATAAGGTCCCTGAGGTCATGTGGCTATTGTCAAAGCACAGGACTAATCACTCTAGCAAAGTGTGGCCCTGATGCTCTGAACAGCTTCAAACTCAGACACTAACACAAGAAATCACCCACTAGAGAAGGAGCTTCTCCTCACCTTATACAACCCTCCAAGGTATAGTAAACCGACCATTTACATGTGATGAACCACAAGCAAACAGAAACCTCGTGACATGATATGAGACATAAGACACAGAAAACAAAGGACATAGCTCTATTACAAATTGTGAGGGGACTCACTGGATTTATGAGAGATTTACTAGAAAGACCCCAAAATATTCTACAACTGTTTTTAACTGACTGAATCATACCAAGTCATGTCCTTTTCCTTTAATATTATTTCTAGCAGAAAGATAAATAGCTTTAAAAATAAATACATGGAAGGATATGCCTAAAATTAGTCTTTGAGAAAAGCTACTGTCTCGCTACCTGAATGTATTGGCTGAAAATGGACTTGAGGTGCACGCATTAACTGAAAAGCAGTGTATTCCATTTCTGAGAGTGTGAGGATATTAAGTAAAATAACTACAGAAAAAACAAAAAGCGTCCAGTGACTGGTTCCAGTCCTTCAGAAACTCAGGATTCATCTACAAGAGGCATACAGATATGAAATACGTTCAGATGGAAAACAGTCTTAACTAAAACAACATAGAGTATCAAAAGCTGTCTTTCTTCCTCTCATTGGTGTTAACATTTGAAGAAAAGACTCGTGTGATTCTTCCTCCTTTCCTCCTCCCTCCCTCCATCTTTCCAGAAGCAGCAAATTTATTCAGGGTAATAATAAAGCAGCAAATCTTGACTCCTTTGGACACTCACATAATTCTGCATCAAATCTGGATGATTTCTTTCGATGCCGTCATCCAGGATGGTGACCACAACGTTCTTTCCAGTGTAACCTCTCTTCCAAGCACCTACTATATTCATATCTGATTGGCAATGGTGGGTGTTATCACTGCAGTGCTGGGGAGAGAAGAGGAGATAAAGATGTTGGATGTTGCAGATTAGTGAGCAGTGTGGGGCTGAGATATTATTCTACTTACATTAGCATTACCATTTAAATCAGCACATGAACATATTGATTTGAATAGCAACTACATCAACATCTTCATTTAGACAGAAAATGATTTTAAAAGAAATGCCAAATTAAATGAAAACTGCTAATCCTGCTTATTGCCCTTTCAGATTACTCTTCATGCTAAGCAATGGAAAAGGGAAGTGTCCAGCCATACTGAAGCATGAGAAGCCACGTGTAAGAGAAAGCTGTTAAGCATCCTCTTTTGAAACGAACATTTGAATTATTTGAATTTTTTCAGAAAAACAAACCATATGTGACTAAAAGTAGACAAATGCCTGTACAGAAATGGTCATGGAAAAAAAAAAAAACCCTTGCTTTTTGGAGCTTATGTGCTGTACAACTTCTTGACAGAATGTCTGGAAAGTAATCCAGATTCATTTCTATCTACAAAAGGCAGCTTTTGGCAGGTTTTGTGCAATAACAGCAGGAGATGAGCAGTGGTTAAGAACCTGTAACCAAAACAACACCCTGAAAAACTTGCAGCTTAGGGTGTCTGATGAATTGTAGATAGTTAGATTGAGAGCAGCCTGGGGTACAGCTTTCAGAGCAACCAACTCCAGTGTAGTGGAGAAAGAAAGTTTTGGGCATATTAAAACTGAAAGCCTCTTCCTTGACATGAATGCACCCAGTTAATGTGAAGAAATCTGGCTTGTCATGGCGATGAGACATGACCCTCAGGTATTCGTATGCCCCATTAGCGACTTGCTAACCCACATGCAGAGCCCTCTCCTATGAAGTGAGTTCAACGAGCCCCTCGTAGGCACTGCTTTCCTCCAGCTCCTCCAGGCTTTGACAGAGCAAGAGGCAAAAAAATTAAAAAAGAGGGGTTGCAGGGAAGGGGAAAAGCAAAGGGTTGGAGCAAAGAAAAAGAAATTAAAAAAGAAATTTGTATCATAGCAACAGTGGCCACATAAGCATGCTCCACCTCACTCCTTGCCCCACTGCCTCGTGTACCCACTTCAGCCTCATGTTTTGGCACTCTACAATTTGCAAGGAGTATAAACACATCCAGAGGCATGCACTCCTCCTTGACTCACTCCATCCCTCTCCTCCTGAATGTAAGCACACTGAAGAACTGTAAGCCATACTGGGTGCAAACTGACACCAGATTACTATGAAATCATAATTTTCCTCCTCCTTTTTCTCCAGTTTACTGCGCCATACTGTCATACACAAACCAGAGGATTTAAGAGTGGTGATTTGCTGTTACTAAAGCAAGATCATATTATTAGACACTATATATATGTACACAGTGTAAAGTCTCTCTCGTGGCCTTTCCCTTGTGTCTGCAAATATGTGTCTCTCTCTGTCTATCCATCTGCACACAAAGGAGCTTGAAGGACTTCAGGGACCAGTTCCAAGGAATCTATAGGGCAGGCTTAATGCTTTTGTTCTGTGTATTGCTTGGAAATGCTCATGCTGCTGGCTTTATGAAATTAATTACAGTCTAAACTTGCCATCTGGACACTGAATGTAATGGCTGTACACATGAGGCTTTCTAATGTACAAACAAGGGGGTTAAAAGTGTGTAATGTTTCCAAGTGCCTTTGCATTTTTCAAAAGTTTTACTGAATTAAGCATCAGAAAATACCTGCAAAAGCTGTTAATACCATCATTGACATTTTGCTGATGTGAAGACGACGAGACAAAAAGATGGAAACACCAGCCCCCAGCCACAGAGTAAACCCGAGAGAGAGCGGCAACGGGCAAGCAGGATGCCTGGCTCTGACCTCCAGTCAAATGTACTGGACCATTACACTGCCCCTTTATCCCCTTCTCCGAAATGCCAGATGACCCTTTGGCTGCTTTGCTGACTGTCTTGTCCTCTCCTCCTAGGGGACGAGCTGCTTGTTTTGCTGCCATGTCCGTCAAAACACTCAGGCTGAGCAAGCATATGGGTTTTTAATCCCCTTTCCCTTGCAAGCTCCTTGGCTTTCCGCCAGAAGATCACTGCTTTTTCCCTTAATCATGTTGGCACAGTCAGTTGCCCTCACTTACCTTTCCTGAACTTCTGCTTCTGTGGTGGTGGCTGAAGCGCCCTGCTTTGCTACACGCATGTAGACAAACACAAGACAAGAGACATCTCTTGCTTAACCGCGTGCTCTGATGATTCTCTCAAGAGGTGTGCCAGGTCAAACTGATGCTCAAATTATCCCGCTCTGCTCCAAGGTTGGGCAGAAAGCTAGTCTAAACAAAATCTTTCTGCATAAAAGAAATTCCAGGGGTAAAGCAGGCCTAACTGCTCACCCACCTAAAACTTCGGGTGGCAGGGAATGTAACACATGGATACAAAATGCAAAGGCAACAAAGAAGCATCCAAGTGGGTGTAGTTCAACAGAAGCTGAAGGGTTCAGTTCTTATGGTTACAATATATAACTTACTCTGAAGTGTATTAAAAAAAAGCATCTTTGTTTCTTTTTAACCTGTATTCCTTACTCCTCATCCTCCTCTCAATTCTTTCTCTACACTCTTCTCTCCCTGCTCCTGCCCTTGTTCTTTTCTTCCAATACTGTCTTTTACTACTTAAATTCCAGTTTTGTTAGGTTCAACATCTGATCTCAGATTCCCATATATCAGCCACAAACTATACCTTCCCCCAGATTAGTGTCTGATTTTCTCCAGATTAATCAAATTGTGTACTTTTCTCTCAAAGCAGTCGGATTTGGCTTTTATCAGGAACATTTTAAATTTTGGAGTGCAATTACTCTTCACATACTATATAATATGCGTAGATAGGCTGTTTCACACTGAACAGCATCTAAGATGCCATCTATTACTTGGTTTCACTTGCAGTCTTTCCTGTCCCTTTAAATGTCTCTTTCCTTCAAAAACATTTCTTGTAAGAAGTTTTCTTCTACTGGGTTCCATTATATAATTTTTCTTTAACTGTGTGCTGCTTCTTTACCACCTATCCAGATTACACTGTCAGCTTCTTAGCAGAGGGCTGTGTTTTAATTAATTTGCAAACACTGTTTCAATTTACATTGTTACCCAAGTAAAAAATAATAAAACATCCATCATGATAATAAAAATAATATGATTCAGAGTGACTAATTTTATACCAATAGGCAAGTACAGAATTTTATAGTTAATTTTCAATCTATTTTTCCTGTTCTCTCTTTTTAGAATAAAAACAAACTTTGTCATGAAAATGTACTAAAACTGTGTGCTTACAAGTTTTTATTAGATCTGTTGATCTTTGAACTGTTGTCTTTTGAATTTTAAAGGGGATAGTACAAAATAGGTTAGTTTACAGAATTTCCCCCCTCCTCCAAGCAGATAAAGTAAATTCAGAAATTTCCTGCATTGGTACCATGACTAGACAACTGCAGTAAGACAGCACTATTTCAACATATATTGTTTTCAATTATTGCCTGGAGGATACCATCAAAAGGAATAAACAACCTCTCACCCAGTTACATAGAGTAATTTTATTGAGATTTTTAAAAGGCATTCAAAGGATGATGTTTTTCTTTGGACTGTTTAATTGGAAAATGTTAATGATACCACCATTAGTATTTAATAGAAAACATCTGCAAGGTTGAGAGACTCCCGAAGTACACATAGGAAGGAAAAAGGCTATAGTAAGAAAAATTTCAGATATTGAACTTTTCTCATACTTGAAATTCAATGCTTATCAGCATAAAGAGACAAAAGAATCACTTAGACGTCTTTGGACAGACAATTTGGAAGCCTGCCTTTGTGTAATTAACAAGCAGACATAACATTAGAAAGGTTTTCCATTGTGATGTTTCCATGATGCCTTCAGTTATCAGACATGGGCCTGGATTCTCTTAGATACTTTGTGAAATCCTCTCTAAAAACTAGTTTATAAGCATTATCATTATCTTAATGTTTCTTGTCTGGTGCTCTAATTTTTGTGATCAGAGGCTTGGTGTATCCAGTTAGGGATCAATAACAAAATTGAACAGTTAAACTGAGAAATCAAGAATCATATCAATAGTGAAAATCCATTGGAATTCCAGAGATTAAAACCAAATTAAAAGAATAATGACTATAAAATTCTGTTCTGTCTCTTGCAATGCCTGTTAGACTATAAAAACAGAGTAGAAACAGAAGTTTCTAATCCTGTGACACAGAGACTCTTAGAAAGGGCATATTGTGAGATACCTTGCATTGGTTTTCTGTAGTTTTTGAGTTAGAAGGAGTTCTTTGAAAAGATTTTGCCAATATCTAAGGGGATATAGAGAAACACAAGATGATAATCACAATGACACAATTTTATAGACCAATTGTGAGTTGGCAGGTCTCGGATCTCATTTAGTGGAACATTACATATGCTTCTGATCCCAGGAAAGCACTGAAATGCTAGTTCTCAGTCAGAGATTAGAAAAGATAGACTCTTTTAGTATTGAGAAGAAGAGGAAGAGGAAGAGGAGGAGGAGGAGGAGGAGGAGGAGCAGGAGGAGGAGGAGGAGGAACAAGAATAAGGACAAGCGCAAGAACAAGAACAAGAGCAAGAACAAGAAGAAGAAGAAAAGGAGGAGGAACAAGAACAAGATG
>VYXH01007973.1:76963-101892 GCA_013397275.1 Burhinus bistriatus
GAGGAACAAGAACAAGATGACAGTCTTTCTGGTTTCATTAGAGTAGTAATTAAATGGTCTTCAGCACAGAGGGAAACAAGCAGACTACGGTCACATTCTGTACATCAGGGGGTTTTGTCAGCTACTAACCTGCAAGCACGGAGAGGAAAGGAGAAGTTGCACAAGATTGCACATATGAGGAAGAAGGACAGTCAAGGGCCTAGATACAAGCAAAGAGAAGGGGAACACACAGGGCCAAGGAATGGATCCTGGTATTTTGTGGAGCTATCAGAAAAAAGAGACCATCTACCTGTTCTGTGAAGGGAATGTAATGTGGGGCACTTGGCACTTTTAGCTGGTTCAGGAAAATGCACAGGCAGCAAAGTTTATCAGCTTTTAACTTTAGTAGAGGAGACATGCTGATGCATTTTGAGGTACAGCTTTCTGAGGTACAGTTTCAGGCAGTGTTCTAAATTAAAACTTGCCAAATATTCCCACTTTTTCCTGCAAAAAGGAGAAATAATCTCTTTTCTTTATGGTCTTGATGTGATCCAATTTTAAAGTGGAATGAAAGAAGTAGGTAGGGGTGTAATCATTAGAGTTGGAAAGGTAGGTTCCTTATTAAAACAGCTCGTGTAAGGTAATAGAAATCATGACAACAGGCTTTAAAAAGCATCATAACCTGTAAAGCTAATGTGATCTACTGAAATTATTTTCTAGCTTCTCTAGAGCAAGCACTTGAAAGCTACATTTTCTAGGAAGACTATTAAAATAATGTTTCTTTTTAAAAGTATTTCTCACTTTTTTTTTATTCTTTCATCACAAGAAACAGAAGGTGAAAGAAGGATTTTTAGAAGAAGGTGTACTTGCAGATTTATTTTTTTTTATTTTTCTCAGACATAACTTGATATTTAGTGCATGATACACAGCAACTGCTAACTGCATAGGAAATTATTTTCTTCTGAGTTTCATCTTTAAATAATTTCTGAATATTGCTGCACACAATATTTTTAAGCTCTAGCAGGAGCAGGCAGATAATATAAAGTCTGATTCATCTCAAATACAAGATTTTTTTGCATTAAATACTACCCGACTTCTGGAGTCATGCTTTACTGAATTGCTACTGTTTTTTAATCTGTGCCTGTATCAAGAGAATATTTCAAGAGTGTACCACATTAAATATTTAACACAATTTATTGCTTGTGCAGCTTCAGAAGGTTTAGTTAATTTACTTCAGAGATGAATTTGGTTCTTAAGCTTTATTGATTCTTTATGTTAACAAACAAAAATACACTTAGAGGCCAATAAGAACAATAACAGACATACATTATTTTATGCCTGTTTAAGCAATGAAGGAGAACAGGAAATCAATATAAAAGGGCTTCTTGTATTCATAGGAGTATCTGATAGCTATAGTGAGACAAGAATAATTTACAAGACTATATTTATGGGGTTTTGCAGTGAAAAATAAAGAGCTCATAAATCTTATTCTTTGGCTGTGATTACATTGCTATTCTTTCCAAAAATAGAATAATTCATAATGTGTTAAATTTATATTCAAGACAATTCCATCACTTTTCCATCACTGGCACTTTTTTTAAAGTCAACACTGATCGTTTTTCTGCAACCTGTGTGCTGGCTTAAACATGAGTTAATTCAGGGAAGCCCTGTATGTCCACGTTGAACAGGCTGATGACAGCGCCGCCTTGTTTGGAGCAGGAAAACCTCCCCCTTCTGGGTCTGCAGACAGCAAAGTTTCTCTCCCAGCTGCAAGTTCTGGAACTTGCAGAGGCACAGAAATAATCTGCCTCTAATAGCACCTCTTCTTTCTATATGGGGCATAACCTGCAGCTCCATTAGGAGGTCTGCCTTTAGTCCTATTTCTTTCCCATGTGGCAGCGACACGAGAGACTCCTTCAAGGCAAAGACAGAAATGTCGCTAAAAATGCCTTATGGTCATGGCGCATGTTCTGTCACCTCCACTAAGAGGCAAATATGAAAAGTGGCATTCACAAAAACTGCAAAAGGTCCACCACATCATCCCAAAGAGCAAAAACACATATATGTACAGAAAGAAATGAACGAAGAAGAAGAAGAAGAAGAAGAAAATGAAGAAGAAAATGAAGAAATTGTGAATAAAGGCAGCTAGAATGTGTCTATTTTACCCTGGATGCAAAAATCATCCATATGAATGGCATACTACAGACATGGTGGATCTTGTATATCCTTGAATCATTGCTCGCATGTTGAGAGATATGTGTCAACGTATGGACAGATTTCTCCCTGGGAAGTGTTGGGAGAAATACAAGAACCTGATGCAGAACATCTTGGGGAGTCAGTAAAGGACAGAGAGGGAAGAAAAGAAATAATTTCCACAGCCTGTGGCTACTGCTGAGAAATGGAGGAAGGAGAGGAGCCTGCATGGAAATACAGCTCTGTATGTGGCTGTATTCTGTCAAGATGACTGTATGATGACTGTTACTACTGTTGCTGCTGCTACTACTGACACTACCACTACTGTACAAATAGTCTACTTAGAAAGAAAAGGCCAACAAGCAGATCAAAAGTTAATGCATTTTTACCTGCCTGAAGTCCTGCCTAGAAAAAAAAAGTATGGCAATTCCTTTATTATTTAGAAAGAATATGTGAAAAGAACAGCTGTGCCCTGGCCTCAGCCGTGCACCATCAACCCGGGGGATCCAGTATTCACAAAGGGTGAATAAGTCCTCAGAGAGACAATTCTTTCCATTCTACCATTTCTTGTGGTGTTTGCATCATATTTTTATTCGACCTCCTCTAAGTCCCCAAAAAGAAAGAAAAGTAGGGCAGTTTTACAGAAAGTCCCAAGATGCCCTTTTTTTTTAATGTGTCAGTTCATGGAGTCACAGTTATCTAGTAAGACCAAGTTTCTCCCTCTCTCTCTCAAGCTAGACTTGATGTTTTCATTATTTCTAAGATAACAATTAAACAGAGATATGGTAAGTCTTGCTTTAAAATAGTTTTCCTAAGCTTCTAAGGATTCTTTCCACACCACTATAGACAGGCTCTTCACAATTTACTTTTTAAGCTGTTTTCAAATCAAAGACCATTACTTCTATCTCAAGTTGTTAAGAACATGGGTGAGGAAGGTGGTTTTATTTAGACTTTGTGTGAACATATGTGACAGAATCAAACTAACCACATGGAGAGAAGGCCCTGAGCAGATGGCTTCAATTAATCATTAACCCTCCCAGAGACTGATGAGAGTGGGAGGAGCCCGAGGCTTTTACAAACCCACTTCCCTCCCCTTCCCCTCTCTTTTCATTTTACAGGGAAAAAAGTGATGCTTAAGAAGGATATGCTGTTATGGGAATGCTGGGTGTGGGGGATAAGCAGTGAGCTGATTTAAGACGGACCAGGAAACTTGTTTTTCTAAGAATGTTTTGAACTTGTAGGAATGAGGGGACTTGTGAGGAAACAGATGAAGAGATGTTGGCTCTGAATACTCTGCACTACTGCAGTCCTTTTTTCTCTATTTTGTGTTGTGGTCTGCTCCCTCTGATCCATGAGGCAATAGCCTGGTGACATCTGGTGTTAATGGTGGGATGTCCTGGGGGAAGCAGGGAGAGAGGGAAATGAGCGGGAGGGATGTGAGGCAACAGGACTCATTCAGGAGGCTGAAGGAAAGATACACGTCCCTACTCTCCCTCAAGGGACAAAGTGGGTAGGAAAAGCATGGCATATGATGACAAACCCCATATTCCACTATTAGTAATAGAGAAGGACTTTTTCCCTGTTTTCTTGTAAGCATGTGGAGTTCCTGAGGCTGGAACTGTTTCACAGTGCCTCTACTTCAGCAATAAACATCTATGCTACTCGATACCTAGAAGCCCTTTCCCTAAGAACCATAAAAAACCATCAGGTTATTGTACCCTTGGTTCCATTATTTGCTTGGTTGGTATGTCAGAGAGATTATAACTTGCCAGAGGACAAACTTTAAGCTCATGAAACTATTCTCTTGAGACAGAAGTATAAAAATCACTCCATACCCTCCTTAGACAGCCTTACAGAAATGTTTAATCTAACACTGAAACGCATGCTGTGAAAATTCATTAACAGTATAGGGTCAGACTAAGATGAATGGCTGCTATTTTAGTTTGCCTATAGGGAAGTAAGTGCCCTAGGCACCAATGGGCTTTTCACCATTTGAATGTGCTATGGTTGATGAATGCAAGGCCCACTGTGTATTATAAGAGAAACCTGGGAAGATAAGGCCAGACCACTAGAGGGAGTGGCTAGTTATATTTTGCAGATGAGATCATCTGGCAGAAATGAGAGAATTAGCCCAGAGAAATCTAGAGAGGCCTGGAAAGGAAAAGGAAAGGCTATTCAAGAACAAAACAAAACAAAAGTTTTGCATAAGGCAAAAAAATACCACACAGTTACTCTTGTTACTGTTTCAGGAAATTTAACCCAGTCGATTAAATGTTAAATTCCTTCTGCAATGCTGAAGAAGGTTAGTCCAGAGACATACGACTCAGCTGTACATGAAAGACTGTGCAAAATAGGCAATGAATGTAAAAATGCTGTGAAAATTGCAAAAGGTCTTAAAGGAAATCTCAGCAGACTGTCAGGATTCAAGCTATCTCAGAAAATATAGATATTGTAGAAAGGTTCTGGAGAAGTCCCATATATTTGCAAACAATGTTTTTATGGAGAACTGGTCACAGACCAATATCTATGGAGCTTTCTAGTAACAGGACTTTAAGGGACTTGAGGAGCTGCTGCTAAACTAGACCTCCATCTTTTTCATTAAAGACACCCAGATTGTGTTGACTGCAGCAGTACTATGAAGGAACTTCCCCCAATTGCAAATAAAGTAACTGAATATGTGGAACTGATCTAAGAACATAATTTGATCTGATAGTAGAGGAATGTATTCCTGTAGACAGAGAGAATATACAACCTCAATGTAAATGCCTTTTATGCATATCAAAGACTCAAAAATGTAATTTGTGTAACTGAAACTAGGAGGAAAATCACATTCATGACATGTAGGGCAGTCTCAACTTTGAAATAATACCCATTAATGATAACTGCCTTAGCATTTGCAGATATCTTAAAAAAAAACAGGAAATCAGCAGATGAAACACCCAGAGAAACTACTAAAGACAGCAATGATCAGAGCGTTGTCAGAAGGGAAAATTATACACAATCAGAAATAAACTAAAGGTAAGAGTTCTTAATTTTATGATTGTTGACAACTCCTCTGTGTCCACTGCTTTTTCTGGTACTACAGCTACAAAATAGTCTTTGTGGCTCCTCTTCTCTGTGGTCTGCATTCTTTGTTGTCATTCCCACTGTCTCTATCCATCACTTCTGTGATTTCTGTTAGCTGGCCTTCTGACTGTCAGCTTTCTCCATTTTCAAATCTCAGGTGTAAATGGATCTTCTTTTCCCTGTTTGTTTTGTTTCTCCTACTGGCTCTGCTGTTTAACTGAAAATACTATTTTAACATGAATGTGTGCCAAAAATACATTGCAAAGCAAAAATGGGTCTTCCAAGTAAAAGGGGGGGATTCTCAGGGAAATGTAACGTACCTCCAATAAACTAACTGTTTTTTTCAACTGTTATGTTCTACCATGGAAATGCATGAGGCAGTTACAAAAACAGTTTTATTTACTTAAAAACCGTAATGAGAGACATAGTATGAATCTGTAAGCACTTAATAACATAGCCACTCATAAGGAAGCTAACAGAGGATTTGATATGTCAGTTTGTACTTTGAAACCATTATGATGGCTTAACAGATATAGTTATACTCATTTTGTTTAAGGAAACATTACTGAGCATGTGTAATTATTAAGTCTCAAATCTTAAGTGGCTACAATGCTTCGTTGTAGTTCAGAAAAGTTGAAATTATATTCTCCTATAGCACACTCTCAAATCTGATGACACAAAAATTAGTGGAGTGGGAAGTAAGGATGGCAATAGAGACAGAGTGATCTGGATCATTTATGGAGGTGAACCTACTTAAACGGTGTGTTTGTAATATAACTTTTTATGAAACCATACATAAAATTATGCACGTAGGAATGTGAGTACAAGGCATAAAATCCAAGTGTCCAGAAACACAGTAATGGTGAAAAGGATTTAAGACATAAGTCAGACAGTCACCTACAATTTCAAGAACATGCTCTATGAAGCCATGTATTATTCTTTGGTAGTTAAGCACTTGGATAGCAAGAAAAGTGGGTTAACACACTTTTTTTAGTGACGGCAATGGTACTATTCCTGGAATGATATGTGCATGTGCCTAGTATTGATGTTTCAAAAAGGATGCTCTTGGAAAATGAGCAATGAGTCTTTGCTGCTTGTTTTCTGAACCAAGTGCTGGAAACGTAATTTACAGTGATTCTTAACAAGCTCAAAGAATTTATTTTATCTAAGAGAGGGTGAAGACATGACTTGATTGCAGCATGCGAGTAACCCAACACAGATGGTATTTTTGAAGAGGGAACATTAGTAGAGAATGGCCTAAAAAGGTATGTACAGAACAAGATAAACATGCGGCTACAAGGTGTAAGATTTTAATAGTTAATCATTAAGACAACACTCTTATAGATGTGACTCTTTTACAAATCTGATCTTTTTATCTAATATATGTATGTCTTACCGAAAATCTCCTGCAGCTTAATTAGAAATTCTGGGCTTGTGATTGCAGATTACCAGTTGTACTGATTGTTGGTCAAACAAAATGATCATACAATCCTCTGCCCTATCTGTGAATCAACCAACGAAGTTCAGATCCTGATGCTGGCTTCTGTGAGACTAAAGCAGCTCTGTGTCAGGAACTCCACAGAAGCCTCAGTAAGAAGTACAATCTGGGTGAAATAAACTTTTTCCGCCATTTAACTGCCTTCAAATACTTTGAGAGGGAGTTTCAGTGTCTGCAGTTAGGTGTTGCTTTAAATATAACTGTATCCTGAACAACTCCACTCTGAATACACACAGAAAGATTAATTACTATGACTAAAACTCAACTAAATACGCAAAGCAATAATGTCAAAAGGCAATTGACATGAACATTCAAATGACATAATGTTTTAAATTTTTTTCCTCTTTGACCTTTACGTTTAGGAGTGGGTGACAAAAATTTTTGAAAAAATAATTTTTTATTACTTCTGGAGCAATATGTAGAAATTTTAATTGATGAGCATCTCTGCACATACGTATGGACTGTTTTAAAATAGAAAAATATGAGTTTATGTGTATGCTCTCCTAATTGTATGAAAGATAAAGATCTTTCAAGGAAAAAAGGTTTCTAAGAAAAGCAAGAAGACAGTTGGTTTTGTTATTATAACCTTGGCGCTGTACCAAATAAATAAGGCTTTATATTGATTTAACGGAAGATCCATTTCAGAGTCTCGTTACAGACACCCTGGTCAATTCCTGTATAGATCTAGGGCTTGACATAATACAATCCACAAAACCAACTAAAAAGTAATCACAATGTAACAGGCTTATTTACACACAAAGTTTGGGCCAGTTAGCAGCCCAAAAAACTTGTTGGTTTGGAGGACACTGAAATAATCAACAAAACTTTTAAGTACATGCTTAAGTTTAGGAATATGCTTAAATCAATCCTTGATCTGCAAAGTATTCAAGTGGATGCCTAATTCCAGTGAGATGCATGAGACCTGATCACCTGCCTGTGTACTTTGTTGCACTGCATCTCATTAACCGCACCATTGCAAGCAGACACTTTATTATTAAAGAATTCTCTTCTTTTCTTATGAACAGCCAAACGAGCTTTTTTTTTTTCCTGTTCAGCCACTTTCTCTCAGTTAACCTATCATCCTTTAACTTATGGATGCCAGGATTTAACGTGGATATAAAGGGCAAAAGAAGAATCTAGGGGAGAACTTTTCAATTCACAATAAATGTTTTGTTTGATTGCTCTATATTTTTCTCCATGCCTCTCACCCAAAACCAACACATGAATCAAATGAACAACTTGATGCAGCGTGACTATAGCCACAGGGTTGCTACAGAAAGGAGAAATGGGCAAAACTTGCTCAATGCTGTCATTGCATGCTTTACTTTTAATTTGAACTTTCCTATTTGAATCAATTTCCTATTAGCACCCCTACTCACAACTGCCTAGAAGAAAAATGGTGATGACTTAGAATTTTTTTTTTTTTTTTAATTTAAACACATATACAGACATGTAAACTGCTCCTGTCCTTCCCCATACAATATAACTGCATCAGGAGATCTCTGCTTCTTAGTGCCTGCCTGGTGGCAACATGGGGTCATAACCTCTGTTTCATTCACAGTCACACTCACACATACACCTTCTACCTGTTAAGTGGCAAAAAGAGATGAATGGCTTAGTCTTGGGTTTATTTTTCCTATTAGACTGTGGGATAAATCTTGTGTGTGAGTCTTTCAAATGTTGAGACAATCTAAGACTTTTTCCTACTAATAGACCAAGCTTACAAAGTGGTTTTGGCCACCCTTGTAGATTCATTCAATGAGAATATCTACTGAATTAGTCCTCGGAATGTTTCAGTGGTAATAGTTTACACAATGTATAATATGGTCTCAGGCTATCAGCATGTTTTAAGTCCCAAATAAGATCAAAGCTGCTTCACACAGTATGGGCAATACTTGAAACTTTTGAATACTGGAGAAGAAGCAGCAGCCAGACATAGTGAATGCAGACCATGCGCCCAATGTGAGTGGGCTTAAAAGACTTCAGATTTTTGTTCTCTCTCACTGGTTGGTATCATGCAACTTCCCTGTTAAGCGAAAAACAGGCTAATGTTATGGTGTGTTTGGGCAAACATTTCCAAAGGACAGAAATAAAATAGAAGAGTGTTTTCACTTTCACAATACTTTTATTCTCTTATGTAGTACTTCATTGCCAATATGAAGCGGGAGCAGATAGAAGCTGCAGGAGACAATGTTTTAAAAAGTAAAAGCATATGTGGGTAGCAAGTACACCTAATAATGAAATAAAAACTAAGAGCATAGACTCTCTAAACTGAGTGTCAATACCCTCAAGAAAGCTGAACCAATCTAACTTCTCAGTGTTTTCAGAAAAGTTAATCCTGCTCCCTCTTCCTTCATTTTTTTTGTCTCTCTGTTCAGGTAGTCATAAGAGATGATGCAAGGGATAGGGACAGGATTGTGGAGCTGGGGGCAAAGATACTGTAGATCATAGGATGTGACACAGAGAGCCTCGAGCTTGTCGTTGGTGTCTTGGGAAACTTCATCATCAGACAACGGCTCTGAGGAAGTCTCGAGACACAAATTCAGTGGACTACATGAATTCAGGGATTTTTTTTGGCAGACCAACTCCTTACCAAGACGCAAAGGCAGTAACACTTTCTAAGTAGGCTGTATTAATTCCTCTATCCTGGTTTCTTAATTTGTCTTAATTAATCAAAGATATACAGATTTCAGTGTTTCAGCAGCTGGGATCATATAAAGCCCATTCAGACATTGCATCTGAAAGCTTGCACTTATCAAACTTTCTTCAACAGCCTACTCTGCAGCCCACTGGCCCACAGCCAGACTAGGAAATTTATAAGGAAAAAACCCAGTCAGATTCAACCTCCTGTTGAATCAGGAGGTTCAACGTTAAACCTGGATGTGGAAGAGTACGTGGAAGTTGAACAAAGGACAAGTTATTCAACCTCTTTGTAACTTCAGAAACAATTTTTCTTTGCTTAACTTGTCTTTATTTTTTTCTAAATGGGATTTCTGGCTCCCAAATGTAATCTTGTAACCAGGAGTTAAAACAACCCAAAACACTATCTCCCAAGCAGTAGTTTACTGTTTATTAATAAACTGTGTTATCCGAAAGACACAAAAGAGGAAAACCCCACTATATACTTAATGATTAGTCTCTCGTGTAAATTTATATCTGCATCTCCTTAGGCTTCTGTGCTTATACTAATTGGGTTTAATATAGTTTTTAATTGTTTTCAAAACTGAAAATAACTTGCTTTGTTGTGTTAGGAATTCACATAAAAGTAGATAAAGACAGGGCAATTTTATGCTTAAATGGCATGCTACTCATGGATTAGAGGACTCTAATGCAATAGGAAGGGTAAGACAAAAGTGGTATCAATACTGTAGAAGATTCACGCTTGCATCTGTTGCAGCTGTCTGAGGGTCTTCCCTCCCACACACTTCCCTCCTCTGACCACCATGCATTTCTGCTATTTGCTGGAAATGAGTTTATTTTGAAACAGCCAGTTTTTAATTTTTTGCTGAATTTATAACCTCCACAGCAAAAGAGCAAGCACAGATGTTGCCTGTACCGCTGCACACCTTAGACCTGGCATATTTTCCAAAAAGCCCTACTGCCTCTCTTTGAGGAGACTTGGGGTCTTGTGTTGACAGTATCTCCTGTATTCAATGACTGAGTTCAAAATGATCACTTAATTGATTTATGCTAATTTGAAACAAAACTGTATTTAAAAGTCAGGCAGATGTGCAAACACTTGCTGGACTTCTCTCCAAAATGGCACTAACAGAGTTTGCTACACTTTTAGTCTCCTCTGCTATTTGTTTCTCATTTGACTAGAAGAAAATCCTCTTCACAGGGCTTGAGCAGCAGATGTAACTCGCAGCAGAGATTTCATGACATTAAAAGTAGCTAGAAGCAATGCCAAGGATGATCTGCATCTAATAAAGTGGTGTAGAACACACTTTATTGAAGTCTCCATCCTCACTGTATTTGCTTCTTTTGTTGGTTTGGTTTTGGTTTATTTCATGGTGCTCTCATGCAAAAAAATCCACAAATACAAAAAGTGCATGCAATAACCAAACCATGTTAGAAAATATGCACAACACATACAAGCCTGCCATGCCACCTCAGAAAGAACAATGATATGGCTTCCACTGCACAGACAGATAGAGAGAGAGAACAATTCTTGGGAGGGCAATAAAAAGCGAATGAGGTTTTTCCTTAGCTGCCAATGCCTGGCATAGGTGGGTTGGAAATAAATTTTTAGGAGGTCGTAAAGGACAGAGACATGTATTCATTGCTGTGCTGTTAGCATGTGACAGGTGAAATTCTGTCCCAAATTCTGTCTCCCCTATACCCGGGCTTCCACTTGGACCCCCTGTGGCCTCTTCTCCTCCCTCCGCCTCTCTCTAGCCCGTCCCATCAGGTGCCTGTCACTCCTTCCTTTGTCCCTGCTGTCTCCTTTCACAGCCCCACTCGCCTTAGATGACCTCATTAAGGGCCAGGGCAGGCATGTAAAATCCTTTTCTCTGCTCTGCCCCTCGCACTTGGATTTGGAAGAGAGGCACAAGATAAGCCAACTCCCCACAGATCTCATCAGCAGCATAAGGAAGGCAACTGGCCCGTCTAACTCTTCACCTCCACCTTATTTCATGGCTACAGGACCTTAGGAGACTCACATTACTCACTGCTGATAAAGGCTTATTAGCCCCATTCTGGCTGCCATCCAGAGTCAACTATACCGTGTCAGAGCAGGAGTGTCTGTCCCTCCCTGTGAATGCTAGTATAGCTCACCTGGGAGCTCGCAAATATAACTGGAGAGCACTACGTAGCATACCGGAGGAGTTTTCTGAAGAAACAAAGTAAGCTGGGTTCACCAGACCCTTCGACAAAGCTCAAAGCAGCGCTGACTTCACAGTCCTCACTGAAAGTGGAAAGTAAGCAATTTTTCCTGGGTTTTGGTTTCAGCATCAGAGCTCAAGGCAGCCAACCCTAGATACAACTAATTCAGATCTCATCAGTCTGCATGGACTGCTTTCAATTGCAGTATAAATGATATTTCATCTGTCTATACCAGCACTCTTACAGTGCAAAATAAAAGGATGACTGATAAATATTGGCTGATGAGTTAAGCTTCTCAGCAAATCTTTTATCTTCAACAGCTTTCCAAAAATCTCCGTAGCATAACACTGTATCTATAATTGTGCAACAATATTATATAGCTGCCTCATCCAAGTAATTCACCAAGTATTATTCACCAAGTAATCTGTAAACGTTAGTTTCCACTTTGGCTCAGTCACCTGGTTTTATTGTGCACTGCTGGCACTGCTATAATCCCTTTCCACCTTGAATCCCCTGAAACACTTTGCATTTGTGCATCTGCTTGCCCTTTCAGTCCAGTCTTGGAAATCGTGAATGTTCTTCCGAAAGCACCCAGAGCTAAGTCATAATACGAGCAGTTGAAGAAACAGCACAGCCAGGAGTTGTGTCTTTTCTTAAGTTTACAGATTTCTATTAAGAGTATCTTTTCAGAAGTTTCGTAAGAAAATTTGACTTTTTCAGCAACTGAAGTGCATTATATTTACCTAATACGGTTTTCTTATTTTTAAAAAGACTATGTAAATTATAGTGTTTTATAGTCCTTTTCCACTATATTGCTGCCTCTCAGAGAAAACTAGCAGACAATGCAGCTTTACAAAAGCCCTTCTTTTCGGTTCCAAACAGAAGACTGTGAAGTCGTCTGCTTTTAGCATTCCTCCAAATGCATTTTGTCTTCCACTTACTCTCCCAAAGCATGGTTTACGTCTAGAAGGAATAACAAGGAATAAATGTGAAGAGAAAATAAGAAAGGTTGAGAAAAGGAAAGAGATTCTGAAAAAGGAAAATAATTTTCACTATAGGAAGTACTTCATTTGCAGACATCAACAGCAAAAAAAAGACCTTGAAATTATTTAAGAGAGAAGATGAGCTGACAACACTGTGGACCTAAGATACATGTAAAACAAAATGAAAGTTTTATTTCAAGGAGGCTTTGAATTATACTTTATGGTGGTGTGGGCAGCAATGACATATAAAAGACAGCAGGTGTTTTGGCTTAGATATGTAATAGCTGGTGGCCTTCTTCCTCCATTCCAGGCAGCTTACGGATGTGACTATCTCGCCCATTTTCTGTCTGAGAAGATGACAGGCAACTTCCCATGTTCCACTTCTTGATGTGGTTTACAACTTTAGTGATATGGTCAGCTATTTCCTTATGTTCTCAGGTAAGTTAGACTGCTACAAAAATTTTCAGGATGACCCCCAACTATGCATTTTAGAGACCCTGGCTAACTTCTTCTCTGAGTATAAAACCATTTTTAAAGTTATAATATTTGTTTTCGCGGGTAGCTCCATTATTTTATGCTGTAGTTTCTCAGAGGAATACCATCTCACCCCAGTGATTTACTGCAATGGAAGTTCCAGCTTTCCCCAGTTTCTCTCTGACAGTGCCATACCGTCTACAGCTATGAAGAGTAACCTCTGGATCCACATTTCCTCCTTCTTTGATGAAGTAGCATCCAGTGATGAGGGAACACTTGACTTACACACTTTAGCTATCACATTTATTCTGAGGTGCTCTAACAGAACAGTGGCTCTTCCTCCAGCCTCACATCTCAAAACATCATACTCCTCCAGTAAATTCTCAGTCCCACAGAAATACCTTATTATATGTTCAATTCCTGCCCAGCACTAACTAGGCCCTGCAGAGTGGGAAGAACCAGGTAAGAAGTGGAAGCTTCTCCACATTAGAGAATCCTGTCAGCACTAGCAATTATTATTAACAATAGAAGGGATGACAACAGTACTGGACAGGATTATCCTTGATCAGTGTTAAAAAAGACTTGTGCCTGTCTGAACTGACTGCAAAGACGTAGTCAGTGTCTTTGTAGTCTAACAATGGTTTGTCAGGAAATAAACAGTGGCTAAATTAATTTCTTGCAGTTACATTCTACTTTTAAAACTATGCAATGGAGCCCAGCATCACAGGAGAGCTAGATTACAGCTGCAGAAAGATGTGCTTGTGTGCCTGTGTGATTCCAGCTTCAGCTGACCACTACGAAGCTCTTCTGAAGCGGGGACCAAAAAGAACTGGTCAGCAAGGAGAGTCTTGTGACTGAAGTCTATTAAAGCCGAAGTTAGTTATATTAGTCACATCTTTGCATATGTTTTTAGTTTTTTTATATTTACCTCCTCTGGTTTTTATGACCATTTTTCCACGCAGGCAAGATGAGGAAACTCATTAAACAAACTTGCAGGTACAGTGAAATTGGCTAGGCACAAAGTCCCCTTAGTCATTCCAAAGACACTGTTTGTTATTATTACAAGTTAAGTAAAACAGTTTCAGATAGCAGTAGGGCTTCTGGGTTGACTTCGACCTCTTTCAGTTACGCAAACTGATTGTATACTGTTCATCCAGTTATTGACAAACAGGTTATTTTGTCAACGTCAATGAAAAAGAAGAAATTTGTTACATATAACTGGATGATACAAAGACAGCTGAGCTCTGGGGATGGCATACAGGACTTAGCTCCCTCCTGACTCAAAATTTGGAAAGAGATGTTAACTAGGGATCTTCTTTCCCTTTGATTTTACTTCTTTGATATCAGTTGATTCTGAGCAAGCTGGACCCAATTCTGTAGGTCAGCTTCAAATAAGAGTTGAACATGTGAAGTTTCACGTGTTACTTAATCTATAAAAATATTCTGTTTTACTCTTAAGCGGAGATGCCTCAGGATTGACAGGTCCTGATAAAGCAGTTGGGTCCTTTCCAACTTTCTTTGTTTTGAGGTAGGGAAGGCACAAGAAAATCACCTTTTCCTTGTTATTAGAAAGCACAAGAAGCTGTGATTTCTCAATAGATAATCACCTGCTAATGAAAAGTACAAGTATACTTGTGCAGGTGATGAGTGGCTCTGGAAGCTCTGTCTGCCTCAACTTCCACAGAACCATAAGGTGCTAAATAACTATATTCCTCATGTCTCTGCTCTTTCTAGGAGTGTGTTCAGAGTAAATGGAGAAAAACAGACCTTTTAATTTGTTCACAGAATAGTTCTTGATTGATACTTTTAAACTTTGTGATGGCCCAAATGAGACAGAAGGCCTGAATCCCCCCTCGTAACTTCTTGCCATGGATATCACACAAACAAAAATGTATTATTTCTAGCCCAGACAATTAAAATTACAAGGAGTGGTACTCGCAAAGAAAAAGCTGGGGGAGGAAAAACATAAATCAGATATTGCTTGACAAAGTCTTCGAATAAAAGGACTTGTGTCAACAAATCTGAACTACATTTACCATCCTGTTAGAGATTATGCCAGTTCAACGGGCCAAAGGTATCAGTCTTAACACACAAGGAAGTTACTTATTAATCCAAACGCAAACCTGTACATGATAATACCTTATTACTTTCTCAATAACACATCTGCAGCCAGCAACCTAAAAACCTTTTTCTGACATACCAATGACTGAAACCATTACCTAACCTCAAATTCCCTTTTTCCCTTCAATTTATAAAGGTAAATAAGATTAACAAAAGTAGTTATGGTTGCAATCACAAATACAGTCATATGAGGATATCTGGTAATGATCCGAGTCAGTCCTGAAGTCAACCCATTAACGTTCTTCTCTCTGCTGAAATAGCATACTCACTAATATTTTACTGATCACTCTCAATAAAATATCATCAAACCACTACCACTAAAGATATTGCAAATACACAGAGTCATTCAGTAGAGGTAAATGCAACCAGTCAGGAACAGCGCCTTCCCAGAGGGTCTGCAAATGAGGACTTTCTTCCACGGGTATAGAAATGACACTATTCTCAAAGTTGTAACAGATAAACAGCAAAGTCCATTTGCTGCCCTAAGGTGCCTTCTGTATTAGACTGGCAATTGTGGGACAGCTGTGAAGTGGTGTGGCTAGGCAACACAACTGATTTACAAATAGGAGTCTGCTACCTTCCTGAAGGTAAGAGTGGCAGACGGTGGAACAGGCTGCCCAGAGAGGTGGTGGAGTCTCTGTCTCTGGAGACATTCAAACCCCTCCTGGACGCCGTCCTATGCAACCTGCTCTAGGTGACCCTGCTCCGTCAGGGGGGTTGGACTAGATGACCTCCAGAAGTCCCTTCCAACCCCTGTGATTCTGTGATTCTGTGAACAAAATTAGAGGCAACTGCTATAGGCATCTATTATCAGCTAAAAACCACCCCACTAATCTAGTTCCACCAAAAAGCTATGGTGGCACTAAAAACCTTGTATACAAATCTAGAAGCACAAAGGAAAAATTACATAGGCTACCCTACACAATACATAGTGGGCTTTTGCTTGACTACCATTACTCTCTTGAAATTTGGCTTCCCTCTTTTTAGTCTAACACAGAGCTGTAAGTCTGTAGCAATAACAGCAGACTACCTAAATATAAATGACTGTTATTTTCTAGTCTCAATTAAAAATCCTGAAATATTTTTTTTTAAAAATAAGAACTGACAGGACACAATATCACAATCTACTGCCATTTATTGGAATCTGTGTGTCACCTTATGCACATATTTATAGAATAGGTATACTGAATAAACATACAAATTAGAGGAGACAGACAAGTATACACATTTCAATAAACCAGGAAAAAGACCTGCCATGATCCCATGACCCAAAATAATACAGCTGTCACAAACAACTGAAAAGAACTACATTTTGGATAAAAGCTGTTTTCAAAGTGGACAATGAACTGCTAAAAAAGTCCTTAGCTACGCCAACCCAGTAGTATGATAAAACAGACATGAAACAGATGAGGAGAGTTACTGACCGAAAAACATAGATCTCTAATAGCTCAGAAAATATCAAACAATTTTTCCATTGGAAAAGAAGAGTCAATAGTACAGTTCTTTAATAAAAATAAGAGGAATTTTGGAAGTAAAGTTATTACTTAGCCTCTCATTAAAATACAAGAATTTAAGAAACTACTAGACTTTCTGACTGACAACATGCTCATATGATTTATTCACTAAGATAAGGACTTCTGACTCAGTTTACTCATAGCAACTGTTTACTGTTAGTTACAATTGAACTATGACATTTTTTTGTTTTTCAATGTATGCAACAATGAATTACAAGCCAGAATTAAATTAATAAAAACTTCAAAATATTTTCAAAGCTGTGTTAGGATAACCTTGTTCATTCATTTGAAATAATAAACGAATGCTTTGAAAGTAAAAAAAAATACCTGAAAAGACAGTATCTACTTACAGGAAAATAATCTTACATATTGTTGCCAGAAAAGCATATCCTCGTCCCTGTCTGAAGCAATTCAATCTATCAAGTCATAAAATCTTCTGAGTGTCTTAAGTGTCAGCAACGTAAGTGACATAGTGAGAAAACAACATGTAGGGATTTAGAACTACATCAACAGGACAGTAGAGAAAGAGAGCAAGTTTTTATCAGCCAAAATGGAGACATGTCAGCTGGAGTCAATTGCCTACTAAATACAGCTTTTCATTGTACTGGCGGATGAAAAACCAGACATGAGCTGGCAATGTGCACTCACAGCCCAAAAGGCCAAGCGTATCCTGGGATGCNGGGTTACCCAGAGAGCTGGTAGGTGGCACATCCCTGGAAACATTCAAGGTCAGGTTGGACAGGGCTCTGAGCAACGTGATCTAGTTGAAGATCTCCCTGCTCATTACAGGTGCGTTGGACTAGATGACCTTTAAAGGTAATTTCCAACCCAAACCATTCCATAGAATGGTTTGCACCTTCCTAGGCAAAATGAAGGTATTTTTAAAAAGTACCGTGAATACAGAAGTTTCACTCCAGGCATTAACTGTGACTGTCAGGCCAAAAAAAAAAAAAAAAAATTTGCTCACAAAACATGCAACTGATGTCAGACAGGAAAGAGCACAAACAATCCATTTATTTCAACAGTGCAATTGTTCATTACTAAAAAGCGTGTAATTATAACACTGAACAGTCAGTGTTCACAGCTCCTTTCTCCTGTTTCAGGACAGAAGACATTTATATCACATTCATGTTGGAGACAGTGAATTAGGTACATTGAGAACAAGTGGTTTCACTGCTTTCACAGATTGTTGCTAAGTTCCTTCCCTTCTCATTGCTGCAAGTTTATCCTCTAATAAGTAATTCCCAAGACATCTTGCAATAGGAAGCATTCATGAATGAATGCATTAATAAATGTTTCCTATTGCAGTACCCACTGGGAATTCTTTATAATACTTGTAAGGAGTTTACAGACCTTCATTACTTACATAAAAAAAACCCAAAATTTGCTTTTTCTGAACATGCTATTTTGCCCCTTTTCAAAATATCACAGCTGACAACTGAATGCTAGCATGAAACAGAGCCAATGGCCCTGTATGTACTTACCATGTACCACATGCTTGGCCACTTGGGATCATTGAAATAAGTGGATTGGGTACCACCAGGTTTATAATCCCTCTTTATCCTTCTTTTAACCACCTGCTGTTGTATCCACTCCACCTGCCAACCAGGAAAACATATGGAAAGTGTTAGGGTTCTGTGGAGATTATCAAGAAATGTGTGAAATCTTGGGAAGTTTCCCATTACCATAGTCCAAGACATATTTCATGTTAAAGAGTTCATTCTGGCAATGGGAACACACAGCTCACCTTGGCATACTGTTCACTAAGGAATACGTCCAATTTAGTTAGTGTTACAAGTCCCCCTGAATAACTACTTAAATCCACTGCTAGAAGGACTTCATTGGCTAAAATCTTTAGAATGCTATCATTTTATTATTTTTCATTATTAGACTAGTGCTTCTTTTGAATTTACAAAACCAGTTACTTTTACAAAATATAACAGTATATTACAATGAGAAATTAATTACATTTCTGACACGGTGGGGTGGGTGTTTTTTTTTTTGTTTTGGTTTCTTTTTTTAATTTTTACTTAAGTCTGTTCCTGAAAACAAAAACATTCAGAAAAATATTCAAATTTTTTGCTTAATCAATATTGAAGTCACCTTCACCACTTGGAGTGAAAAAACAAAATTAAACTGTATTTTTAGCAAAGTGACTCTTTGTCAAGATTCTCTGAGCCAGTCACTCTGGAACTTTATTTTATATTAAGTTCTCCCCAGGGAGAAACAGCTGGGTACTGAGCAACAGGTCAAATTATAACAACAACAAAAAAAAGAGCTTGAAACCAGAAAATAAATATAAGGGATAAAAATCTAATTCAGAAAGTTATATTCTTGTCTGTCTGACACCTCTTCAAAGATTCATGAGACATCCAGAAAGGGTGTCACCAAAAGTGACATCAACCTTAGAGCAGACAGGACTCTGCAGTTATTTCTGCATTAGCTATTCTAAATGGGAGCCAGTTTCTGCAAATGTAAATAATATAAACTATCCACAGAGAAACTCAAGTTATATTTACACACATCTAGCTTCCTGACAGCTCATATTTCTGCTGAATTGTTTCACAGGATATAACTATAAAAATTCAATTCACCTCTCTTCAAGCAAGACAGCCATTTCCTACTAGCAGTCAACTCTGCACCTTTTATTTGTGTCGTTTATGAGTATCTGTGTATGCACACAAACATACAAATACAGAAAAGACGTTTACTTTCAGCTCACGTATTTCTTTGTCACTTGTCAGAGATAGTATTAATGTTTTCCCTCAGCAGGCTAATCTCTCCACTGTGCATCCACAACTCAGCTTCATATCCTTAGACAGACACAGGTCCCCATGGACAACATTAACAAAAATGTTGCTTGAGACCCATACCATGCCCATCTCTACCATCTCTACCATACCACTCTGGCCTCTACTTCTTGCTCAGATGAAAATAGAGCAAGACACCCCTGAATTCAGCATGAGAGTATTCCTAGGACATTCCTTATAGAGGTTGGCAAGGCTTCATAGTTTTCTTTAAAAAGAAGAAATTAATTTTTCCCCTTCCCAAGAATTAACTTCAGGGTCAAGAGTATTCTTCTAGAGGAGAAATTACGCAGTTTAAGTACACAGATTAACAGCTAGTGTTGACACTGAAATCCATTTCTCTGTTAAATCTTCAAGGAACAAGCACAGATCCCTTTCTACTTCTAAGGGAACTGAGAAATTTGACAGTGTGCCTTTCTCTCCTGGTTACTGTCCTCCTCTTTCAGCTCAGGCTGAAATCCATCTTCGTGGATGCCCTCTCAAGAAGCCGAGAGCTGACTGCCCCCTTCAGATCTTACAGGATCCAGAGGTGCCTTCAGCAGGAGCCGACAGCTAATCAGTCGTAGGTGCCATTTCATGTAATGAAGTCTGGAGGCCTGTAAGATGCACAGAGCATATCTGTGCAAAGGTGAAAGGAGGGAGAGCCAAAAGACTTTGGTAAGCACTGAACCTTATGGCTACTTCAAAGTGGGATCAACAACCATCTTAACTAGATGTCTCCTCCGTGAAAAAGGCTGATTTATAACTGATTTATAATGAACCTACCTCATTGTCACTTGCTGTTAATATATACTTTCTTTTCCAGACCCTCACAACAGAAGCTTGTTTTTCTTCAAAGTTTCTTTCCTTACAGGTAGCCCAGGCCTCCCAACACATCTGAAGCCAACTGAGAAGCATCCTACATACCATTTGATCTCTGACTCTTCAGCTGCCTGGATGGCCATAGACCATGGACCTCTCTTCTTCTATTACTAGTATTTAGCAATCAATAACAAAAAGGCTTCAACAGGTCTGAATAAGCAACCATGGTTTTCAGGGCTTATATAGATCCACCTTCCAAGCCTTATTACGAGATTTGGGTCTTGGTGCTAGAAACATTTTCAACTGAGTGAGAGGTCCCAGGCTTCTATGCTGCAGGGGTATTTACTGTCATCTTGACTCATCCTTAGCTGCAGGAATTAATCACATGAGTATGTTACCACGTTGAGATAGTTGTTCAAGTCAACAAATTTCAACACTGCACAGGCCAAGAGCACACAGACCACACCATGCTTTCTTCCACTACCTCTCATTTAGATACATGAACATGTTGGTAGTCACCAACACTTCTATTCCCTAGAGGAGCTGTAAATCAGAGACCCAGGGCATCTAATTTGGCATTAAGGACTCCTGTGCATGGAGGCTCCTGTGAGAACTACCATTAGCAACTGTGAATTTTTGAAAAACACCTTTCTTCTGTAAATGAAGCCAGAGGATTGTAAAATATTCCAGGAGCCTGTGCAACACACAAGTTTAAGCAGAATGTCAACAACATAATACCATTTCTGTATGAACAAATGAAAGGGTTTTCCCTGACAAGACAAATTGCAAAACTCCTTACTATTCACTGTGAAAATATGTTGTCTCCATTTATTTACTGCCTATTCAGCTGCAAATATCTGCTGACCGTTAAAAAGACTGAAACATAAAGGCAGCATAGTACTTGTGGAGACTGATACATGCATACATCAATGTCTCAAAAAAAACCTCACTAATTCCTTTCTACTGTTTCCTTTATTCCAGACAACATTATCGAGAACAATTATCAGACAGTATTTAGTCCAAGCAATCATAAATACTGTGTCACTGCACAATTCCAGTTTATTGGAACAATAATTGGACACAGGAAGAATTTTGTATATATGTGGGTATTTATGTACATGCATATATTTGTACAAGAGCTTGTATCAACTAGCCATTTGATTTCATACAAATACAGAGGGGGTAAATGGCATGTTTGCTGGAGTATGTGTATGGGAAGATCGTGCAGGTAGCTCTCTANCTTCCTAATGTCCAGTCTAAACCTCCCCTGGTGTAGCTTTGAGCCATTCCCATGCATCCAGTCACTGGATCCCAGGGAGAAGAGATGAGCAGCTCCCTCTCCACTTAGCCTCCTCAGGAAGCTGTAGAGAGCAATGAGGTCACCCCTCGACCTCCTCTTCTCCCAGTTAGACAAACCCGTGTAAAACACTGGGACTTACTTTGAGTACTATAGATCACATCAGTGAAAGGGGGAAGTCAAAATGACCATTTCCAGACACTTGACTGTGCACTGCTATGAGGGAGAAAGCACAATATGCTAGAGAGGGTAACCTAAAACATCACAATATGCCTGATCACAGTCCTGATTATAACCTTGTCTGGAAGATTTTTAGGAAACGCCCTCAGTTGAGATCTGCTTACTAATTGTTTTTATTCTGAGGATACACTGATACAACCATTTGGAATATAATTAAAAACATCACAGGAACACAATCTTCTCATCTGAGAAGTCAGTGCATAAAATTTGTTTTACAGAAAATATAATTGCTATATAAATAGACTAGCTTACTCCACTGCACCATAGGGCTCGGGTTTTTTCTCTAATAAGTGAACACAAAAACTTGCCAGTTTAAGTTAAATTGTACAATCATTGAGTTGTATTAATGAACACAAGGTCAAGACTCAGCAGTTATTTCAGTATTCTGTCATATACTTCCTTGGAGTATTTTATGGGTATTCATCCACACATCACTGTCAAATGCCTGGTATATCTTGGATTTGTTTGATTCTGTATGAAAAGAGCCCATTTGTACAAAAATATTTTCTTTTAATAAGTGTCCACACTTTCTAACCCAAAGGCCTTGAAGGAAAGTCTCTGGAGTAATTGATTATACAGATTCCCATTTCTTGCCAAAAGGAGACTCTATGCAAACAATGAGGTGCATTTTAACATTTCCATAAAGTCACACTTACTGAGGGGGAACAGTGCGCATTTTCCCATTGACTTCAGCTTTGAAAGTTCCATTTCCTGAATGCCTAGAAATCAGAGCCAAGCCAGATTGGAGACCAAACTACTTTTAAAAAATCACCATTTCGAGTCTCTTCACTTCAGGACTCACAGGGTTGTTCTGTGCACGATGCAGCTCTTCTTCACAGACCTGCATGGAATGCTGCTATGTCATATAAAAGCTGCGCTGAGCTAATTCAAGCACACCACTCTTTTATTCCCTTTAAGTGCTAAAAATTATAATGAAATATTTTCTCTATGTGAAACAAAACTACTTTCTACCATTTTCACTCTCACTGATTCAATAGAATTCTTGGGAAAGGAGTTCCATGTAAGTATGCTGCAGTAAGACCTCCAGCAGTGTAATATACTGTGAAAAAAAAAAGTCTTAGAAATGGAAAAAAATTAAATGCTGAAAAAAATAATCCACTAATTTATCAAAGCAGTGTGATTTTTAAGATACAAACACTAGACACTCTTATGAAAAAGTCCTTTTTCAAATATATCATGAGAGGGTCTGCTTGAATAAGTATTTTCAAATTGATTAAAAATATGTCAAGTCCAGTAGGTGAAAATGCCATTACTATAAAGCAGAAGTTACAGGCAAGCTGAAGGGGTAATCCTTTCCATTTTGAGGAAAACATGCGTAGGATTAAAAAAACAGCCTAACTCTGAAGTAGGCTAGATATGTCGTACCAGAATCTATGATTTTTCTGCTGCAGAATTAAACACGAAGGTGTGGGTCTTCAGTCTGTGAAGAAGAGTTGCTGAAGGTGCATTCCCAAATGTAATCATGGCATTATCCCTTGTACTGCCATCATTCACCTCAATCTGTCCTATGCCTGTAAGAAGAAATTAGAAATTCCTGCTCAGATAACAAGAAAGCAGGTGCTGCAGGAACACTGTAGATTAAAGACAAAAAGAGAGAAAAAACTCAGATAGGGGATGTGGAAGCAAGCATTGAATCTGTATGGGGCCAGGACAGATCAGCAAAAAGGGAAACACTCATCATGTAGAAAACTGGTACTGGACAGCTTTGCAGCACTTTTACTTGGAGTTCGTCTACAGAGGAATTGATCTGGGTGAGCATCCTCCCTCCCTGTAGGGACAGTCACACACTGCATCTGGCACACTTCATTCTTCACTTGCCTAAAGACCCTCAACACTCAGATCCACATGAGTTCTGATAGATCCAGTTGGAAAAGGACAGGAGTGAGGCTTGAAATCTTGGGAGACAGAACACGAGACTGTGCTTGGCCCAGAATAGGCTGTAGGAGAAAACTGTTCTTACAATTCCTACTCTAGAGGGAATGGATGCCATCCAGAGGGACCTTGACAGGCTAGAGAGGTGGGCCCATGAGAACTGCACGAAGATCAACAAGGCCACGTGTAAGGTCCTGCACCTGGGTCAGGGCAATCCCAAACATGGATACAGGCTGGGCAATGAGTGGATTGAGAGCAGTCCTGTGGAGAAGGACTTAGAATCATAGAATCATACAATCATTTAGGTTGGAAAAGACCTTTAAGACCATTGAGTCCAAGCGTTAACCTAACACTGTCAAGTCCACCACTAAACCATGTCCCTAAGCACCACACCTACAGGTCTTATAAATACCTCCAGGGACAGTGACTCAACCACTTCCCTAGGAAGCCTCTTCTAATGCTTGACAACCCTTTTGGTGAAGAAACTTTTCCTAATATCCAATCTAAACCTCCCCTGGCACAACTTGAGGCCATTTCCTCTTGTCCCACCACTGACCTCACTACAACCTCCTTTCAGGTAGTTGCAGCGAGTGATAAGGTCTCCCCTCAGCCTCCTTTTCTCCAGGCTAAACAAGCCCAGCTCCCTCAGACACTCCTCATAAGGACTTGTGCTCTAGGCCCTTCACCACTTTTGTTGCCCTTCTTTGGACATGCTCCAGCATCTCAATGTCTTTCTTATAGTGAAAGCTTTTCAGTTTACACAGATACAAAGATAATGTATAATTTGCAGTGTATCAGACTCCTTTGGTAATTAACTAGCAATACTGACCAATATTCTTTAACATAAATTTTTTCCTTCAAAACTTCCAGAGATTAAAAACTATCATAAACAGTTGAAANTCCAGATCCCTCTGTAGAGCCTTCAACCCTCAAGCACATCAAGACTCCCGCCCACCTTAGTGTCACCTGCAAACTTACTGAGGGTGCACTTGATCCCCTTGTTCAGATTGTTGATAAAAATTTTAAATAAAACTGGCCACAATACTGAGCCCTGGGGAACATCATTTGTAACGGCCACCAACTGGATTTAACTCCATTCGCCACAACTCTTTGGGTACGGCAATTTGGCCAGTTTTTTACCCAGCGAAGTGTACACCCATCTAAGCCATGAACAGCCAGTTTCTGCAGGAGTATGCTGTGGGAAATGGTGTCAAAGGCTTTACTAAAGTCCAGGTA
>VYXH01007973.1:102742-127031 GCA_013397275.1 Burhinus bistriatus
TCGAGGGAGGTGATTCTCCCCCTTTACTCCACTCTCACGAGACCCAACCTGGAGTACTGTATACAGCTCTGGGGTCCCCAGCATAAGAAAGACATGGACCTGCTCAAGTGGGTCCAGAGGAGGGACATGAAGGTGATCTGGGGGCTGGAGCATATCCCCTATAAGGACAGGCTGAGAGAGTTGGGGTTGTCCAGCCTAAAGAAGAGAAGGCTCTGGGGAGACCTTACAGCAGCCTTCCAGTACTTAGAGGGGGTCTAGAGGAAAAATGGGGAGGGACTTATTACCAGGGAGTGTGGTGATAGGATGAAGGGTAATGGTTTTAAACTGAAAGAGGGTAAATTTAATCAGATATTAGGAAGAAATCCTTTACTTTAAGGGTGGTGAGGCACTGGAACAGGCTGCCCAGAGAAGTTGTGGATGACCCCTCCCTGGAAGTGTTCAAGGCCAGGTTTGATGGGGCTTTGAGCCATCTGATCCAGTGGAAGGTACCACTGCCCACGGCAGACGAGTTAGAACTACATGATCTTTAAGGTCTCTTCCAACCCAAACCATTCTACGATTCCAAGATTCTAACAAAAACAGTATGTACCTTAGTTGCCCTGTCATGAAATTTTCTGTGACACAAGCTTTACTTAAGCATATGATTTCACAACAGTCTCTTTTTGCGTTTCACATTGTAAGGAAAACAAAGAGTCAATAAAGTGTGTAGGAGGATATACCAATACCCAAGGGCCATATCCTGGTTACTGAACAAGTGAGACCCAAGCCATTACTCAGGAATGCAGGAGGGGTAACTAAGACTGTTGGTGCACCTCCTGCCATCCATGTGCAGAGTCACAAAGGTGAGACCCCCAAAAGTTGGACTACTCAGCTTAAGAAAAACTTTGTGCATTTTTTAAGTTATAATTAAACATGAGGCTATTTTCCTAACCCATCAGCATTCTCTGACTCGCAGTAGCAGCAGCCAGTTTGCACCATAAAAATACATGAAGACAGTTCAGTAAAGTAGCTGTTGACAGAGGTCAAGAGCATGGAAAATTATTGCAGATACCATTTCACAAACTGTAGGGGTCTAAAGTTGGATAAAAAGTCAATGAATCCAGCAGTGCTAAGTGATGCATTCTTGCTGATTGACAAAGTGCTTCTTCAGCAAGGGTCAATGACAATCCACAATCAAAGCAGTTGTCATAATTACGCTACACATTCTGAAAAAAGCAAGATAAAAAAAGAAACAGATGTTAGGACAGACTAGGGAGAGAAAAGAAAAGCAGAGGAGGAAAGAAGGCAGCAGAGAATGCTTGAAATTACCACTTAAGCCCAAAGAAACACATCTTGCACAACAGCAGGGCAAGCGATGGCAGTCTCACCTGTGGAACAAAGCTGAAATTCAACGCACATTTTTCCACCTCACAGACACAGAAAAGCCAGTCAGTCCTGATATGAATTAAGTGGTTTCCACCTACTTTGCTACATACAAGTAATCCATTGTAGCAGTATAGCTATACTTCCACATCCATAAGCTACAACGATCTACAGCCATGCACTTTAACATATCTGAAACACCCTTTGCCTTGCCTCTGCAGACTTCCCACCCCCAGAGCTCAGAGCTCTTCACAAATATCAATACATATCAGTCTATAACTCTGCATGGCAGCAAAGTCTTCTTCCTGCTTTAAGAGCAAGACTAAAGGAATAAGTTGGGAATAGAAAAGGGCACAGCCCAGCTAGTGGTGGAGATGCACAGTCTCTGTCCCAAGGCTGCTGGGAAGGACAAGCATCAGGTTGACATTCTGGAGAAGCTCAGCATGTCTGCTGCTGGCCAGAACTCTTGTCCCACTGGAAAAGCAGGGAACAATGGAAGGCAAAAAGACCCACATTTTCTTTCCTTGGGGAAGTCTCAGCAGCTTTTGTATTCATAGGTGTGACTGTAGCAACTGCTGAGTGAACGTGGCCACGGCCTCTGCCCAGCCTCCCTCCTTGTGTGCTGTACCACAGCAGACCACAGAGCAGTTCAAAATTACAGGATGAAAATCACACAGCAGCTTTGTGGCAGAGCTGAGAACAAGTTCCAGGGAGCCTGGGCTCCTGTCTGGTGGCCTTCAGCAGCACCAGCCCCAGCTGTTGTAGGCAAAGCGTGTCTCAAGCAGTCGGGGATTTTTCCCTTCCTCAGATCTGAAGTGCCCTAACCAGCTCAGATGCTCTGGTTCAATTTCTAAAGTAACTCAGCCTTGGAAAAGTGAGGAAAAATCTTTACTGCACCAGCTTAAAAATAACTCTTATGCTTATACAAGGTATTTTACCATTTATAGGCACAGGTCATACAACTCACCTCATAACAATTCAGGAGCTACAAGGTAACACAATTTAAAAAAAGACCTCTAATTGATACGTCTGCTTGGTACAGTACCTAAAGCTCTGCTTACACCATTACATACAACGTTTGTACATCTAGTCTTAGGACAGTGTCATCATCTAGAATTTCAATAGACTGTGATGATTTGTATTAATATCACTCCAAACGCAAACTGGTATGTCGTAACTCCATCTAACTCAGGCCTAAACTTGCATCTTCTTAATAAACTGAAAGGCTGATGGTAAATCCAGCATCCACTAGAGGATACAATTTTAAGCTCTCTAAACTTAATTAGCTTTGGAGTCTAACATTTGGCAGTTGAAATATCCTGTGTTTTATATTTATATTACTGTAGCAATGATGATATATAAAAAGATCTGTAGAAATTTCTGATGGATTTTTTTTCTTTCCTTAGGCTAGTCCTACAATTCTTGTCATAAATCATTTAAGTCCTTCAGACATCTGCACGTGTTAATGTAAGGTGGCCCTAAATCATTTGCTAAACAACTTCTTAGGAAGACAAATCTCCCCCACAGGGTCAAATTGAAATGTCTAAAATACCAGTGTAATTCCAAAGGTGTTGATTTAGTCAAGGGTTTGCCATGGGTTCTATTGCCATAGATATCCACAGCAGTTCAGCAAATCCAGTGAGAATTAGTGAGACAGTAAAAGTATTCCATAATTAAGTGATATATAATATCCAACAGCGGTATACTAGTCTTCTCAAAGCAAATACTTCTCCTGAGTTATCTCTTCACCAACCAGAAACCCCTTGAAATTGTCCTTATACAATATTGTTGCTCCCTACAAAGGAAGAAACTATCACCTACTAATCAGTGTAGTTCCAGCACTTTTGCTTAATGATGCTTTGCCAACAAGGAAATTTTTGACATAAATCCACCATGGAAAAATTCAGCCACAAAGCACGTACTAAATATCAAATCAAGCAGTTTTCTCATCAGAGTACTTTAAACCACAGGAAAAGTTGGTCCCACTTGGGTTTTTTTGATTGTGCGTGTATCACTACTGTGTAGTATACTCCTAATCATAAGAAAATTATCTTCTTTTTTTTTTTTCCCAAACCTATCCTTTTTATATCATATACTTAGAAGTAGGTATTGTCCTGGTTTGAGGTAAAACAGGACTAATTTTATTCAGTAACTTCACTTTTTAGCTAGGCCTCTTCTAACTGCTGAAATTAACAGCATGTTGTGCAGAAAACTCTTCACTCTCAGAGCGATAAGACCCATGTTTATAGCTNTTTAAAATTCAGAATTGAGCCAAAAGTGCTTATATCAACCTTCAGGTTTAGAGTTTTCAAATATTAAAAATAACTGGGTTTTGCTCTTTATGGAACTATCAGTGGCATATTTTACACCACTCCACTTCACTAGTTATTTGGCATTTCAGATGCCTTTGTGGCACAACTTGATAAATATTCCTATTTCTTTCATGGCCAGCATGTTTGTCTCTGATCTATCACTTCAAATCAAGAGAGGGAAATCATTAGCATTGCCTCCTCTGGCACAAGCTGTAGTGAAGAAAAAAAAAAACCAACCCAAAAAAACAGAAAAGGGGAACATTCTGTGTCCTTTTAAGTCATTGCTGGCTTAATCTCTCTTTTTCTCAGCCTGTGACCAAAGCTCCAGCATACGTCTTTCTGTCCTGAACTCCAGTCTTACAGCTGTCAGTGAAGTTTGCTGCTATTAAAATACTGATTGCTACAGCTCTTGAACATCACCATCATCACCATCTGGAATCATCTGCAAAGAGCTACCTGTGAAATACACATACAGCCAGCCTGACGAAACATTGCAGTCCACCCCCAGGCAAATGAAAAAGGACTAAAGTTTCTCTTCCTACATTTTAGTAGGCTGAAGGAAAGCAAATGTTTTTTCAACCGAAGTACTATTCCCATACTTCACGAATTGCTGACAGTGCTTCCAGTGAGGTGGTATCTCTCAATTTCTGCAAGTCAGACCACATGAAAGCTGGAGTGATGCTTGATTAATGAACCTGCTGGTTACTGCTTTTATTTATTTTAAAGCCCTGGCTGAAACAAGAGCAACATCTCAGCTTTGCAATTCCCAGATGGTCCCTGTGCACATTCTGATGTTAGAAAGGTGCCAGCAACAGTCACTTAGTTATGGATTCATTTCTCTGCTCATAATTCACAACACTCGTCATATTATAAATTTAAGAAAAATAAAATAAAGAGCATTATTTCCATGGGTATCATTTATGGGATAGACTCTTCAACAGCATATACTAATGCTTTTCAGTCTCCAATCAGACCACTTACATGAGGTTGCAGTGTGGTGTCTACAGTCTTGCCAAAATTTCTGTTATCTATGTTTATGTCATTTGATAGCAATCTTTATGAGCTATTTCTACTTTGTCTTCTGTTGGGATAAAAGGACTTTTAAATGGCCTAATATAAATGTGAGTCTTTATATGATTACTGGCTATGAATACTATCTGTTCCAATAAAACCTTTTTTCTTCTAACCAAGACAATCTTCAAATATGTAAACATGTATCTTCTGAAGTATACAAACATAAGCTTTGCTTGATATAATCTGGGATGTGCTACAGAAGTTCTCTGCTCTTGCCAGGGAAGACATTTCAGGAGCTTCAAAAACTATAATGGGTTTCATAAACTTTCCTATTAGTACTATTATTATATCTCTAATCATCCATTCAGTTCCTTTATCTGCTGATAGGAGGGATTGAAAGATAAAACTGGACTCTGGTGGATTAACAACACACATATTATCATCAGAGAACAGCTTAAAATCACCTGACTGTATTTCCATTAATTGCCAGGACAGTATGAAAGCCAAAAGAGATAGTAAGAAATCTCAGCCTCTCACAAAGGTGACAGTATTAAATTACCTAAATGCCTCCTTCAGACTACCTCATCAAAGTGTATTTGGGCTTATAACACGACAAACAAGTTTACCATACATCTGCAAAGAGCAAATGTCACTGCTACCCTCCTGCACTGAAGGTAAGGGAAGCACGTTGACACGGAAGGGACCCAGGAGGTAAGTCCAAAAATGATGAAAAGAGAAAAACAGATCCACAAGGAAGTCATTCTAGGAGGTGTTCCTAGCTGAGGAAAGGGAAGTTTATGGGCATTTAGGTCACAGTGTCCAAACACATATGCTGGTCATCAAGCTGCTATAGAGGGGGATTCTTCAAACTCACAGACAGTTACAGCACTGTGAAATGGCTAGAAGTTGAAGCTAGATAACCTCAGACAAAACAAAACAAAAAACCCAAACATATTAAAACATTCTGGAAACTCTCCATTGCTGGCAGTGTTTTGATTAAAATTGGAAGATTTCTAAAAGCTACACTCTGCTTCAAATAGAAATTAATTCTGGTGATGGTTTGACAGGGTGACCACAATGTTTCCTTTTGGTCTTACAGACTATGAGTCTATTGGCAACCGTATTTTGGAGAAAAAGTTTCTCAGGAACACCCTGGAAAACAGAAAACTGTTTAGAATTCAGAAATTCTGGTTTTATTATACAATCACACAAAGTTGTTATAACAGGTACTGATGAAACAGTGGATGGAGCCTTAGTCTGGTAAACATACTTAAAAAGAAATTTTTAATTTGGATCCTTTACAAAAGCAAAGATAAAATGATATTCTGGCATTTATATTTATTTAGAACTTCAGTGTCAATGGAAGTAACAGCATTTACTCCACCTCAAAAAAGGGGAAAAATAATGTCAAACAATAATCTAGGTTAAACACAGCTTATATAAGCAACAGTCAACACACCAATGGACACGACTGCTTTAAGTGGATTACATGGAAAGGATTTAGAATGAGCGTTTTATTTTACTAAAATGTTGTTTGGATTCATAAAATGTACTGTGTGACACCAAGAGAAATAAAACTCCACAGAATAATACATAGCACTTGCAGTGCTTTGGCTATTTGTGGAAGTTTTTATTCAACTGTCAGCATTCTCCCCATTTCACAGGTAGGGAGTCGGAAGCATGAAGGAGCAAAGTCGTGTGATGAAGGCCACACACATTCAAGCAGCACAGCCGTGAACAGGACATAACTGCTTGGCACCTCCTCTGAGCCCTTAAAACTTGCAGCTCACAGGATGGTGAGGATCTGTTAGACTGAAAAGGATCAGACAGGGAAAATGAGCAGCTTGCCAGTGACACTGACTTCTTAAAATGATCCTAAGAGGAAGGAGGTTGCTACACACAAAAAGTTGGGCAGAGGGGAGACTTTTTTGCTTTGTTTTGGGGAGGGATGTCTTTCCGGCTCCCTGACCCTGCCCTTAATTACCTGTTAATAATGCTAGATATGAGAAATTACCTATGTGTATTATGATTTCTTGCTGTTCACCATTTAGAATAGCTGGGTGAGATTAACAACCACTAGGATTAAACATGATTGTCTCGCCTGTCAGAAGCAGGCAGACAGATGCATAAAAATGTTGACACATTACATCAGGAACATACATTGCTGCCAGAAAGTTTTCCAAATGCGAGAGGCAGGGGGAAAAAAAAAGAAAAAAAAAAAGGACAGACCTTTAATTCATTTTTCTATGAATATCCTGCACTATAACCAATATCATCACTATCAGGTGAAGCTGGATGCCCTCAGGAAACAGTGTGTAGAAGCTGTTCTGTCACATTCCTAGACAGTCTGTTCTGAGATGCTCCTTTCCAAAATGTGTTTTCTTTCAATCTCTCTCTCCCTCTCTCCCCCACCAATATTCTGGCATTTGGCCCTGCAGGACCAGCTTCTTCCAGAATGGTGCATCTTTTCCTGGTTCAAAACTAGGATCTCTCCACTTCCTCCTCTTCTGACTCTTTCTGATACCCAGCAACTTTATAGCCCAGTACCCAAACCAGCAATTTGCTCTCTCTCTGACACTAGCAATGCAAACTGACTCTAACAACAGTGAAAGCACACTCACGAGACCATTGTGGCTGTCAGAGCTGCTGCCTGCCCTGGCAAGCTCTTGGAACACAGACTAGAAATGCAAGGACTAATTCTCTAATTTTTTTAAACATTTAGCTGCACTATCATTTTTCACCTATAAATCCACTTTGCTGATAAAAAACACAGGCACACGTACTGCTTTACTGGAACTGCAAAGAAACTCAAATGTTATTAACACCTACTAGCATCCATGGACTAAGGATTGCCAAGCAGTTTCCTTCATAACCTTCTGCTTTTACATGTTTATAATTGCTGTGATGAAATAGTCATCTTACGGGTTTAAATTTCCCACAAGTAGATTTACCTAAAGCAGTTTTGTCATCATTAAGGCCAAACAAAGTCCTTTAGCAGAATTGTGAGAGGAATGTAACACCCTTTTCCTTTTTAGGCTGCAAATGGATTTTCTTGGGTTTTTTTTAACGTAGAATTTGCACTTACAAAATAAAGCTGCACAAGCCTGTGTGATCTGGCTGCATATGCATTGTACGTCCCCCATTAACGGTCTCACTTTGCATGATGATGTGCACTTCCAGCTTGCATGGGGAAAGCCAACCAGGCAGATGTGCCGTGAAGCAAGAAAGCAACAGCCACATGTTTAGAAATTCTGACAGAGAGGTGCTGAGAAAATCTCATCCCAGAATAGAGAGATTTTAAAAAGCATTTAGATAACTCAAGGGACACAAGATGAACACAATGATACCTAATTAAGTTAGCTACGCAGCATGCTGCATATACCTTTTATGCTCTCTGCAAAAGTAGCTGCGACCTCTACTAGTCCCTGCTGAAATCAATTGCCAGCTGAAGACTCCCATAGCATGCTGCACCATACTGGAATGCATGCTGCCCAAATAATTTCTCCAACCTTTCACCCCATGGTTGTGATGCTGAAGTGTCCTCTGACGAAGCAGTGGATGGACAGAGGTTTTTTTCCTCCTTGTTTTTGTTACTTCATTAATGTTCAGTCAACTTGGCAATTATGATATCCCGAAATGTTCTAATACCTACAGAATATTCACAACTAATTATCTATATCCTAACTACTTTTATTTTCTAAAGTAAGGTGACAAATGTTAAAGCCAATGTTAAGTTTGCAGTTAGCTCTAGTAAGACATTTTTATGAATTTACCCATTGCTGGGATTAGCACTGCAGCTCCGGTAAAGATTTGCCTGCACAAGAAAATCGTGACAACTATCACATATGAACAGGTTAGATTTAGGCTTTAAGATACATAAATACAGGTTTTTGCTGAAGTTCCACTACTGACAGTGAAGGGAAAACATGTACAAAATGTTTTTCCCTAATTTGTCCTCAAATTCAAGAAATTTAAGAGGTATGTTATGTTTTGAATCTTAAATCTTAAATTGTGAATGTAGCACTGTATAACATTCACTTTCAGAAATATTTGTTCCCTACTTAGCAAAAGTATCCCCCGAAGGGAATTTTCCTCTCCATCACTCCTAAAGACCATTTCTATGTATTTTTGAAGGTTCCTAAACAAGTTTCTGTAACAAGATCTAGACTACAGTCACAAATACTGCCACTGATCCTAACTTTTGCTTGACATGTTTACTGGACAGAGAATGTATTTCAACAGCAGAACACACACTATGAAGCAAAAGCCAAGGAGTCCCACTGGCACGAGCCCCAGATTCACCGAGTACAGAGAGGTCAAAGAACATGATTTCTCAAAAGAAAAATCCATGTTTTTAAGCAGCTCCAAGCTAAAATTCAGGTACAATCAACCTAATTTTTCAAAGTCTTTAAGACTTACTATGTTCAAGACACATATTTTGCAAAATTCAGAATGGGTTACTTTTCTTTTTTTGTCTCTTGATAGAGTGAGCCTCTTGCAAAGCCCCAGGCCACTGCATATGTGAAGGGTCTTTTGCTTTTGCCTTTCCAAAACTAGAAAGCTTCAAATACATCAAACTCAAGAGACCAGTGAAATCTGCCTCATTTTGAATATTCTTGTCTCAGAAGATTTTAGCTACTTCTATGGGAGATGGCTGAGTCAGCCAACACTTTTCTCATTGACCATGAAGTCCAGAGACCATAATAGCAGCTCTACTGCAATCCATATAAACTGTTGAGTGCTGGAACAGGATACTTGACAGCTGGTCTGACACTGGGTTTCTGTGATGTTGCGATAACTTGATAAAAAGGGTGGGGCACTGAAATTTTTCACAGCTTACTACTGGCGAAAATCTTGACCCAACTCCTTGCCATCCTGTGGTCTTTCAATTTCCCTGCCCATCTCATTACCAGCTTAAGAAAATAATGATATGAAAATAGCAAGAGAATGCAATCCTGCTGAATAATGTTTTTTTCATTCCTCAGACATTTGCTACACTAATTAGGAAGTGAGCCAGTTAAATGCTCTTGACTAATCTCTGATTCTTGCCCAAAAGTCAACAGTGAGATCATCACTGTCAAGGAGTACTGTAAAATGACCTGGCAACCAGAATGTTCTGAAAGCTAATATTTTTTTTTAATGCACATGCCATTAGTGACATCGAGGGGACAAAAACCCTTTGAGGCAGGTGCTAACAACTGGGATAATCACGATGGAACAGAAATGTAAGTATGGGTAATCAAACACAATAATTTATTTCAAGAAACACTTCCATACTCCCTGACAGTGGACGTTTTTCTTTTCTAAAATGATATTACACTGAATTCATACTGGCCATTTTTCTTAGTAGAAAACACCAAAGGTAATTCCACTAGGAAGGTTTAGTGATTATTTTTTGAGGGTTTCTTTAAGTGCTAATAGAAAAAGTCAGTAATCTCATTAATATAGTAATAGAAATAAACATTAACAAAGCTTTTATTCTTCACAAATAAACCTCAGTCCCATCAGCGTTGCAATCAACTTCATTACATATTTCTACCTACTGTAGATAAATGAAGAGAAATTACCCTTATATTACAAAATTTTCTGACTGAAGAACTGTTATCTCCTGTTACAACAGCACTGGATTTGGCCAGTACAGTACAAGGGGAAGGCCATGTTTATTCACATGACACTGTCTGAACATGCTCTGGATTAAACTTTTCATCTTCAGGTTACAGTCACCCAAGGTTCAGCTTTGAGCTGGTTTTGTATCATCCACAGACCAAACACCTTTCCACGCACCAAAAAAGAATGCCAAATTTTAGGTTACTATTCCTCAGACGATTAGACGTTTCACCATACTTCCTCAAGTGTTTCAGATATTGGGTTGGTGCTGACATGGGACAGACCTGCTGCAAAATGCAGCTGCAATTCTACTCCACTATTGCTCTACTCACTGGGGTTTATCACTGTGGTTTTCCTCTAGCTCTAGGTATATTGTGAACTGCAGTGTAGTCCATACTGGCTCACAAATGAAAGTACGTCTGACGCAGCCTCAGCATGGAAAAATATTCTTAATTCCTGCTGAAGCAACATAGACTTCCCAGGGATTTTTGCTGTTGGGCAATGTAGTTTAAGCTAAAACTAATATACCAGGCACCCTGTAAGTACAGATTTCAGTCACCATTAAGCAAACAAGATAGCAACCAACTTGTCCAAACTTTACAACAACATGATGAGCGGTTAGTACAACACTAATTACAGCAGGATCCAATGCAGTTCTTTGTCAGTGAACAGCAACTTCGTATCTCAAAAAACCCTGAAAAAAAGATCCAAGTTGTAGGACTACTTGCTCCTGTTTATGTGAAACTTTTTAATACTCTGGAGGTAGGTGCTAAAGGAAGATGTTGCTATGCCCTCTCACACATTGTGATTCAGTTCATGTTCTAACTCACCCAGCAACAGGCTCCTTAGAAATAGCAAGTCTGATTCTTGATTTTGACTAAGCTAAAGATGGAAGGATTGCTCATGCAAAAGCTTTTTGAGGCAATTAAATAAAGGGTCCACAGTGGTAAATACTGCATTACTTAATAACTAACTTAAACCTCCAGTCAAACTCTGAACATGGAAAACAGCAAGACAGTTCCTATTATTTTGCAACCAAGTAGAGTAATATTGATTCTTTGTTCTCTGAGTGCTTGTACAGATTATGGCTACCCAGTCAGACATCAGTAACTCACCTGGTCTCAGTGTTTAACTGTTGTGTTATTGTTTTTGGCTAATAAAATCTTTTTGTTCACTAATGAGGTTTAACAGCTTAACACTTAGTATTGCCAATATGAAACAACCTTACCCACAACAACACTTCCATCTGAATTTCTCTAAGCTCCAAGTCCACGATGCTGGCTTTTAAAAGCCCGGGGTTTTAGTACTGTACTAACATTCTTCATCACTGCTGAATTTTGTGCCCTCTACGTTAAATCCAAATTGTTTGAAGCTTTGTTTTCTTCTTACTCAGCCTCATACTGCAATCTTGGAACATTTAAATTCATAAATAATTGGAGAACACAACTTGACAACGATCTTACTAGCAATGAAAATTTTAACCCTCCTCTCTATTTGTAGTGAACAGTATGATCCAGAGTGATCGAATGTATGTTTCCCAAAGGCACGCTCCACAAGTAGCAGCATACTCCTTGCCAAAGCAAGACCATCACCTTGTGGTGAAATCCATCTTTTTCCCCACTCTAGACAGCTATCTCCCATATCAACCCAGGATATTATTTAGCAATATGAACTGGTGTAACTACATAGCAACATGATGAAACATTTACCCACAATTCTGCTCCCCTCTGTCCTCTCATGAACATCCACAATGTCCTACTGGTAATAATGGCAGGATTCTGGCATTACTTTCCTATCCTCTGAACACAGCCCAGATCATTGGGTGTTGTCTCATCGAAGATACGCTTCCCAGCATTTTACATGCTGCTACCACCAGCTAGTTCCGTTCAGTTTATTATGGCAAAGAGAAAAATCCCCCCATCCCCCATGGTACTAATATTTTTTTATCACCAGGTCATACAGATCTGCTCTGTATGTGGTTAGGTCAGGCTGGGTAAAATGTAAATGTCTGCAGTAATATTTCCCCAGGTATTCTGATCCTGGAACAGAGGCGACAAAGGCATGACACTTCTGCAAAATCCTGCTCAAGCAGGGTATCTTGCTGAAATTAGGTAGTTTTACTTCTTATTTCAGTGGAAGTGAGACTGGAAACCTTTCCATTTTTAAAAGATGCATGAACCTGACCCATCAACCAGGAGCTCAAACCCCAAATAAACCTACCTGAAATTAATTAAAATTAAAAAAAGATGAGATGTCATCTTAGTTGAGACTGATAAACAAACACTAATGCTGTAAATTTTTTCCCCCATTAGTAAATGGGACACTTTACGGGAACATGCATTATGAATTTTACGCTTTTAAGCATTGTTGTGGGCCACATGTCTTTTTCAGATCTCCACTGTGATGCAAAGCACTGGGGACCTCATAAGCAAACTGGAACCAACTTTAGTTCATATGTACATCAATTTGAATATATTATCAATCTTAAAACTGCCTTTTAGTACCTTAAGAATTGTGTTCTTGTAGGATTAGTGCTGTGCCATTTATGCTACTTGATCCTGTGGGATATTTTTCACCATATGAGTCAAATTTCATTATCATAGCCCTTCATTACAAACTCTTCATCTCACGTAACAGTTCAGTATAAAAAGACAGCTTTCTCATTGATACTGTCCATTTAACTTCTACGTATTATTGTCATGCATAGGTGCTTCAACTCTGACATTTCATTGGAAATGCAATCTCTTCAGCGATAGAAAAGCTCCACCTGATTTTCCTTATGCTTTGTATTGATGTAGTCTGACTTACAGACTGAGGTTGCAATTATTCTTTGCAATTTTTTCCACTTTGTGACTCTTCATTTCACCACTGCAGCAAACCCAGAGGTGTACCACAGCTCTTTATTCCCACTCCTGGAAGTGCTGTAATAGTCGGATTTCAACAGAGGGCCTACAGCAATAAACAACTATTTTATAGTTGAATTAGAGCTTCATGATACCTTTCAGCTATGGACTGATTCTGCCCATCTTCCCACTTCCTTTTCACTCCTGCTCCCATGGTTTCACGCGTTGTAGTGTCACCAGAATAACTTTACTAAGCAAACTCTATGGAGCTAAAAAAGGCTCTCAATTAATGGTATGGTGCTTTCATTGACCCCTGCCAAAGGCCAACCACAAGCAGCATATCAGCTGGGGAGACTGGAGACCCCTGCAATAGATTTCATTCAACACTTAGCTTTGATGCATAGTACTAATCTGTGCTTTCAACCCACAAACTTCTCTCACTTCTTTGTTTTTCTATCAACACATATGAAACACCACATAACTATACACAGGCCTAGAAAAGACACTGTGGATAAAGCTATGTTTCAAATTTTCTACATGACAATCTATGTTAGGGACATTAAAGCCTCATCTGGGCATCTCCACCTATAACTACTTAATCCACGTCATCTCTAAATGACAACACGTAGCACGGCTAGGCAAAGACGTGGATGATAATGGACAAAATTGTATTACGCTGCATATCCTTTATGTTTTCATCTAAATATAAAGTTTGGTTAATGCTGAGAAAACTGTCAAAATGTGTAATCCACATGTCTTCAGTTTATGTTCCCTGTTGGATCTATTAATATTGCTTATAACACTGTCAAGAGGCTTTTCCAGAACAAAAAATCAAGCCAAAGATCTTCAAAGCAATTCATTAATTGAAATCCACTATGGCAAGCTTTTACATTACCTATATATCTTTCCCTGTGCATTCATACAGAGAAATCAAACACTATCCACCCATGTAGCTTAGAAATACCAGGTTTTATAATGGTTCTTCTATTATATGCAGGTTATTTACATAATGAATTACCACTCAATAGAAATTCTATCATTTAAAATTTCATAGAGAAGCAAATTAGTGATCCACATCTGAAGAAAGCACAGATCAAGTTAATTGTCTGTGCACGTTACAGGGTAAAGATTTTAAGCATTAAGTAAACTACCATTAAATTAATTGGAAAGTAAACAAACCTCAGTGTTCCTTTGTTCACAAATACACATGCCATCTAATCTGCTGTAAATATTGGCATTAGATACAGTCACACTCATAAAAGTAACAGCATATAGTACTGGTTGTTTAAAATTCTCACAGCCGTGCCATTTGCCTTATTTAAGATTAAACCTTTTGTCTTCAAAAGTTCCAGCTTATATAATACAATTAAATTTCCAGTCTGCTTTAATAATCATTAAATGTTACACACACTAAGGAAAAACTGGCCTTTATTCTACAAATGTCTGTATATTGACATGTTTGCAGCCACATAAGAATTCCCAAGCCCAGATTAAGTGGAGTAGTCACAAAGTCAATTGCAAACACTTTTGCCAGATCTACATATTAGACTGTTGGCTTCTCTCTGGGTACAGATATATTGACAGGGTTGAGTACCTTGCACAACCCTCACTAGAACTTCTCAATATTCAAGTGACATTTAACAATGATTCAGAAACTCAGAAATTCTGTACCAGCAGCAGCACAGACTGGGGACAAGACCTCAATGGCGTTAACATGGAAAGTGCTGGAAAATAGATGACGGCTCTGATTTTCTCTTGTGCTCTGCCTTGGAGTCTCTCATGATTCTGGCCACAGCAGTCTGGGCTGGCTTCCAGAGGTGCAGAAGGGGTATCTGGAAGCTGGGTGTACGTGCATTTGTGTGTAAATCGCTCCACCTCTGTGCACACGGGAAACAGCGTGGACGGACGCACATGTGAACACTTTCCTTTCCTTTTGCAGTATCGCCTATTCTATGCGTATTCCTTGTTGTTTGAGTGGTGGGTCTCAGCACTCATAGGAACAGAGATTTGGGCCCTGATCATTTTCACACTAATCCCCAAAACACGCTGCTCGGCAGAGCTGCTGGTGCTCTTAGAGAGTTAAGCAGTTCAGCCCTATCAACACAGGGGTGAACGCAGTTTATGTGCACTTCCCTAGTCTTGTCCCACCCAAATTCCTCAAGAGGAACTTCAGCCCTAAATACAGCTTTCCAGACTGCAGAAGTAGTCCTGTGTGATGCTCAACTTGGACACTGTACAACTACATTGTTCAAACTGTCTTTTACCGGTAACTTTTACTTCTCATAAATTACTTGACAAGCAAAACCTGACAAATCCTTCACAGTCAACAGTCATCATCCAAGGACTCAGAAAAAGCTTGACTCTGTTACCACCACTGAAAAGCACTAGGGACTTGGGGGGTTGTTGGCGAGAGTGGGTTGCATGAACAGCATAAAAAAGCTAATGGGATTTTCCTAAACTTCCTTTCTAAAAGAAAACCAGAGGAAATCCAATTCTACAGTCAGTGATGAAGCTACTAACCACTGAAATTAAAGGATTAAAACAAAAGTGTGTCTTGGGTACAGATATATGACAATATTATACTTAACTATAAATCAGTAATTAAATTATGTCGACAGTTACCTACTATAGTATGTGCTCCAAAGATATGACACCATTTTTCAGATGTTAAAATTATGATCAGTAGGAACTGCCAAAAAATGCCACAGAAAAAAGCATTTTTATTTTAATCCTTCATACACCAAGTCCAGAAAAAGATCAGAAAAAAGCAAGAGAAATTTTCCTCTGAACATTGTACCATCCCACATTGCTCATCTTCATTCTGAAAGCTGGCTGATTTACAGGAGATCTGCAGACATGAATGTTACACGTGTGCTTTTGCAGAGAAGCACAGCAGAGTGATTAGTGCATTAACAAAATTCCTGTACTCCTTCATGAATAATGTTGGACCTTATGTTCCAAGAATAGCACACACTTAATAGCATGGTATTGTCTTTGCTTTGTTTTAATGAGAAGCAGAACCTCAGCGAACAGATAGTGTGTCAGTTCTTGTAATGCTATATGCCATTCAGGTGAATGTCCTCTGGTATGGTATTTCATATAAAAAATGCAAAGGCTTTTGCCTCAGACATATAGGTGGATTTTCTTACCTTTGGTTCCATTGAAATGAAGCTGTGGGTACCTCTACTTGAGAGAACTGACCTTTTAATTGTTTTACTATGGTAGAAGTGGTAATAATCCTTCAGTGTTCCAATCTGTAAAGGGAGAGAAGAAAAAAAGAGAAGGAGATTTAATTTATGAAAACGTGTTTTCTGTTTTTCATTTCTAAAAGCCTATAAATTATGCAATTTCCTGTGTGCTGAAATGTTACTTGAACCCACTGATCATCTTTCAAAAGAAGGACATATGATATGAAATGGATGGAGTGTCCTTGAGGCAGTAACTGCATAAGCAAAGATTATAATTGAGCTGCTCGGTCTGGCTGTATCTACCTTTTTAATGTTTAATTTATATGCGGTACTTTAAGTAATTCCATATCAATCTATATCCAAATGGTCTTCAAATGGTAAGTATAAAAATCATCAAATGGCTATACGGTTATTAAAAAGCATTCCATCTAGTTTGCTTAAGGAAATGTACTGTAAAATGCACTAGATTTGGTTATTTATATAATTAAATTATAAAAAGGACGTTCACAGCATCAGACTATACAACAGGAATAGGTTTCTCTTCCTGCCAAATGTGGGCAAGAAACAAGCAGAAGAAAGAAAGATGGAAATAGTAACTTCATAGGACAACGTCTAGCTTGAAGTACAAAATCAATTCATGCAAAATCGCAAATTTCAAAATGGTGCAATAAAAATACNACAAATCCTTCACAGTCAACAGTCATCATCCAAGGACTCAGAAAAAGCTTGACTCTGTTACCACCACTGAAAAGCACTAGGGACTTGGGGGGTTGTTGGCGAGAGTGGGTTGCATGAACAGCATAAAAAAGCTAATGGGATTTTCCTAAACTTCCTTTCTAAAAGAAAACCAGAGGAAATCCAATTCTACAGTCAGTGATGAAGCTACTAACCACTGAAATTAAAGGATTAAAACAAAAGTGTGTCTTGGGTACAGATATATGACAATATTATACTTAACTATAAATCAGTAATTAAATTATGTCGACAGTTACCTACTATAGTATGTGCTCCAAAGATATGACACCATTTTTCAGATGTTAAAATTATGATCAGTAGGAACTGCCAAAAAATGCCACAGAAAAAAGCATTTTTATTTTAATCCTTCATACACCAAGTCCAGAAAAAGATCAGAAAAAAGCAAGAGAAATTTTCCTCTGAACATTGTACCATCCCACATTGCTCATCTTCATTCTGAAAGCTGGCTGATTTACAGGAGATCTGCAGACATGAATGTTACACGTGTGCTTTTGCAGAGAAGCACAGCAGAGTGATTAGTGCATTAACAAAATTCCTGTACTCCTTCATGAATAATGTTGGACCTTATGTTCCAAGAATAGCACACACTTAATAGCATGGTATTGTCTTTGCTTTGTTTTAATGAGAAGCAGAACCTCAGCGAACAGATAGTGTGTCAGTTCTTGTAATGCTATATGCCATTCAGGTGAATGTCCTCTGGTATGGTATTTCATATAAAAAATGCAAAGGCTTTTGCCTCAGACATATAGGTGGATTTTCTTACCTTTGGTTCCATTGAAATGAAGCTGTGGGTACCTCTACTTGAGAGAACTGACCTTTTAATTGTTTTACTATGGTAGAAGTGGTAATAATCCTTCAGTGTTCCAATCTGTAAAGGGAGAGAAGAAAAAAAGAGAAGGAGATTTAATTTATGAAAACGTGTTTTCTGTTTTTCATTTCTAAAAGCCTATAAATTATGCAATTTCCTGTGTGCTGAAATGTTACTTGAACCCACTGATCATCTTTCAAAAGAAGGACATATGATATGAAATGGATGGAGTGTCCTTGAGGCAGTAACTGCATAAGCAAAGATTATAATTGAGCTGCTCGGTCTGGCTGTATCTACCTTTTTAATGTTTAATTTATATGCGGTACTTTAAGTAATTCCATATCAATCTATATCCAAATGGTCTTCAAATGGTAAGTATAAAAATCATCAAATGGCTATACGGTTATTAAAAAGCATTCCATCTAGTTTGCTTAAGGAAATGTACTGTAAAATGCACTAGATTTGGTTATTTATATAATTAAATTATAAAAAGGACGTTCACAGCATCAGACTATACAACAGGAATAGGTTTCTCTTCCTGCCAAATGTGGGCAAGAAACAAGCAGAAGAAAGAAAGATGGAAATAGTAACTTCATAGGACAACGTCTAGCTTGAAGTACAAAATCAATTCATGCAAAATCGCAAATTTCAAAATGGTGCAATAAAAATACTACTTATTCATCCCATCAGTACACAGTAGCAATGTAAATATTAAACTAAGACAGCCCTCAAAATTTGACAAAGGAATTTTCCTTTCCAGAGTCATTGCTATCTAAACATTCATAGCTTGAAACTTTAGTTTCACGCACCTATAAACAAACATTCAGCCTCCTTATCTTTAGGGAGTATGTGTCTCCAACTCATTTGGAATTTGACCTTCTATTGCACTGCAAATCTTGTAAGACACAATAATTTAGTTAAAAGTTCCTTAATGATGAGCAAAAGAGTGACAATTAAGCTTATTGTCATTTCAAGTTGAAACTCAAAGTGATCTCAGAAAACAGGCTTGGTTTTGCAAATAAATCTGAATTAAATCACCAGAGAGGATGGAACAACAGTCAAAAACTCTGATTTAAAAAAAAACAAAACAAACCAACAGTATTCTGAATTTGCATCTATAAGAATACACACATAGGAAGTTTGAGTGTTCAACAGTAAAGGTTCAAAGACAACTGGAAATAAGCCACTGAAAAACTCCAAGAATATGCTTTTAGAGTATTAGAAAACAACAATTTTGACAAAAATGTCAAAGTACACTAAGAAGAAATATTGATGGAAAATTATGACTCTCAAGGAGCACCTGAATATTTTACCTTAAAATTTAAAGATGTACAGAACACAGGGGAATGAGGGAGAACTTTCTGGGGAAAAAAATTAAAATGAACAATTTAAATTAATTCTTCTAATGGGGAAAACTGCAACAGAGTCTAAGATATTAATCCAACTCTGTGCAGTTGGTCCAGTGACATCTTCATTTCAAGAAGAATGATTCAGGTTTAGTAAGTCAAATATCGAAACATTCAGTTAAACCCAGTTGGTTTGTCATAAATTAAATAGGACTGGGTTTGACTAAGCCTAATTAAAGTACATTAGCACTGTGATAATACTTTTCATGCTGCCTCTCTTTGAAAGGCAACTCCAGGTGAAGTGGTGCAATTCTGTAGGATGGATGAGCCCAGTCTCACATCTCCACACACAGGCCCATAAATAAACCCTCCTTAAACATATATGGGCAAGTCTTCTCGCAGACACCTTAAAGAGCTGCAGGACCCTGGGCCTTCTGGCGAGGTTCTTGCTGACTGGAAGCTAGCCAATGTTATTCCAATTTACAAGAAGGGCATAAAGGAAGACCCAGGGAACTACAGACCTGTTAGTCTAACTCCAGTTCCTGGAAAAATTACGGAGAAGATTATACTGGGTGCTATGAAAGGCTTTTAAAGACTAATGTTATCAGGCACAGTCAACATTGGTGCACAAAGGGAGAGTCCCATTTAACTAATTTGATATCCTTCCATATCAAAGGGAGGAAGGGAAAGTGGTGGATGTAGTTTTTCCGGATTTTAGTAAGGCTTTGGATACTGTCCCTCACAGCTTCCTTCTGGACAAGCTGTCCAACTGTGGGATAAGCAGTTCACGGTGCACTGGGTGAAGAACGGGCTGAATGGCAGGGCTCAAAGGGTTGTAGTGAATGGGGCTACATCTGCCTGGTGGCCAATTACCAGTGGTGCTCCTCAGGGCTCAGTTCTAGGGCCAGTATAGGGTTCGATATATTTATCCATGTTCTGGATGCAGGAGTTGGATGCACCTTTAGCAGGTTTGCTGATGATACCAAACTGGAAGGTGCTGTTGACTCTCTTGAGGGACAAGAGGCCTTGCAGAGGGATCTAGATAGATCACTGCATTGGGCTATGATGAATGGGATGAAATTTAACAAGTCGAAATGCCAGATTCTGCACCTGGGATGAATTAANGCTCCAGGGGAGGCTTAGACTGGACATTCAGAAGCATTTCTTTACCGAGAGGGTGGTCAAACACTGAAACAGGCTCCTTAGAGAGGTGGTGGATGCACCGTGCCTGTCAGTGTTTAAGGGGCATTTGGACAATGCCCTCAATAACATGCTTTAAATTTTGGTCAACCCTGAATTGGTTACACAGGTGGACCAGATAATCATTGTAGGTCCCTTCCAACTGAAGTAGTCTATTCTATTCTATTCCACTGCATCACTTTTGACTACATTAACTAGTTTACTCTGAGTTTAACAGCCTGTAGCACATTGAATGTCCCTCAGTATCAGGCTACTGTTGTGCTGTTTTTGAATTATTATTACTTATATCAACCATTGAAATGTAGTGCCAGAGTTAGCACCAGTGCAGGTGATGGCATGCTTCCCTGAGACAAAGAGGTGTAATTAATCACTTCCTGGACATTCCCTGGCCTCATCAGTAGCCTCAGACAGGGTTGAAGCACTAACTGCTGGACAGTGATGCTACTCTTGCTCCTTAAGTCCTCAGAGATCAGTAAAGTGCATATTCCCCATACCAGAGTACTGTACAAAGGTTACAGACCTTTTGTGGACCTTGCTGTCTTCACAGTGAGTTAGAAGTGTGTGTGTGTCTACACAAGCACACACATTACTGAAAGACACAGCTCAAGCAGGTAACTCTATTTTACCACTGCACAGAACTGCACAAACACAAAGGTCATATTTTAGGGACAATAAACATCTGTCCTGTTTTGTGCTACACAGATCTCAGTATCACCCAGCTCTCTGTGTCTTGTCTTGCACTAGTTTGAGGATTTTATTTATTTGTTCGTTTGTTTGTTTATTTGCTAAAGATAAATTATAGCTGACCTCTCTGAGGGCATCCAAACCCGCTACTCTAGGAGATGACCTAATTGCACTCCTGGAGGTCCTATAGTTTAGCAGCACTAGCCACCCACAGAAGAGACTGGAGGGATCTGCATGCTCTACCTTCCAGCAAAAGGGGGACAGCCTGAGGCTTTGTAATGCTTGACAGCTGGGCTCCCTCTGAGACCTTGGGCTCAGGAGACAGAATTAAACCCTTAGAATTAAGTGTGGTAACTGTAGCACCATGTCTTCCAGGGATCATCAGTCTTCAGATAATAACAATTATTAATAATAATAATTAATTAAAATGGTGAGATCTACAGCTTTAGTTCATAACTGTCAATGAAAGAAAAGGATCACAGATCTTTAAAATGGAATTTAATTCATATTCACTAACTGCCAGTGCCTCTCACAGTAAAGTAACACCAGCATTATTAAAAATTTTATTGCCTTCTTTTCCCTTAATGGGAATTTACTTAGACCTTCCAAATCCTTGGACCACTTGGAGAACAGTTAAACCATGGAAATATAGCACAATAAAACTTATCATTATGGATGTTCTTGTTGAATTGTTTTTTATACTTTTAACTACCAGGTCTTAGAGGCACTCTCAGAGGAAAAGCAATGCAAAGACAGAAACACCAGACTGCAGAGCTAACTGCCTTAGAGACTGATGGTAATTTAACTGTTTTATCCTTGGGAAATCTTTGTAATCTGCTTTTTGACCTGGAGGACCTGATTTCTTTAAAAAGAAATAGAGAAACATTCCTGAGGAATTGCCTAGTCAAAAGCAAGGAGAATGGATGGGGGGGGCAGGGGAGACTTACTCTCTTTAGAAATAATCTTCATCACTGAATACTTTAAATAGATATATACATAAATTTTAACAGTACCATACTACCTTTATTCAAGGATTAAATAATTCCTGGAAGTAACAATCCTACAATATCACAGTAGAATCCTAGAAAACCAAAGCATCTGCATATTTACGTTAATGTTATATTTATTAGGTCTTATTTTCTATTTAAAGTTGAGAAATGTGTGAATTTTAAAGATAATATAGAACAAGAGCCAAACTTTCTAGGCTTGTCCTTGGAAAATATTTCTTCCATATGTAGTTTTATAGTCTGAGGCAATATTAAGATAATTTAGGACATTATTACTGAATTAATTCATCTACATCCACATTGTGTCCTCATAAACTCTATAAGGAAATACAAATGTTAAAGCTGCATGTTAAATATATATATATATATGATCATGAAACTGACATATCCGACTAAGCTCTGAAACTACAACTGAAACTTCCATGTAGCAGAACATGAGCAGGGAATTCCTTCAAGCTAATGGGAAGGAACCCAAGAGATGCCTTCCCAACAGTTTCTTCTCTTAAGAGAAGAATCATCTACACATCTGGCTGCAAAGTACACTTCTCCCAGTGGGCTATATTGAAAACAATACGCTGCTGAGTTGGTGAATTGGTTAATATATTGTAAGGGTCCCTGTTTCTCCAATCTTTAATGACTTTCATCCTAAATGGATAGGGAAAGGAAGGCAGATCAGTTCCAAATCTGGTTCTGAACTCTATAAAGCACCAGAAGAGGCAAAGAAGCACAGATCTGCTACCCCTGTGCAGACCTGGAACATAAACCATTATAAACAGGTATGCCAATGTATTTCACACGGGGTTGAAGATCTGACCCTTCACTTTCAGAATTGCAACAAATTTCCAAAGTGATAAAATCCTTGACAGAAGGAAATACCAAGAACAGAGAGATGAAGAAAGTTTATCAGGTTTACTAAAATCATTTAATTTTGACAAAATCACTTCAACTATATTTGAAACTTTAAAATGTTGTCACATTATACAAAGTACACTGGAAATGATGTTTCATAGCAAAAATGAAAATGTTTCAGTCTGAAGAGGTTGAAAGATAATGTGTTGGTATTACCAGAGCTTTCTTCCCTGCATTAAATGCCAGCAAAGCCTAGCTAGTGTCACAAAGCATTTTGATAGAACCAAATGCTGACACAGGTTACAATACCACTTCTGCTCCTTTGATGCACACCCCTCTGTAACAAACATGAAGGAGGTGAGCCCATAGCCCTTAATTTTGACCCTTAGTGGCCCCTCATTATTCACAGGTGAAGACAGGTTCATTCATACTAGAGAAAACTGCGGCTCCTTTTTCTTCTTGTGTGTATTAAACATCTTAAAACCAGGGTTCTGATCTCAGCAGTTAGGGGCAAGAAAGCCCTGCAGGGGCTGTTAGCTGTTTACTGACCTACTCAAATTAAAGCACTCCTATCTGGAAAGGGAATGTTCATCCAAGACCTGTAACATGCACTTGACTTGTATTCCAAGCAGCAAAACTGTGTACTGGAGGTTTTTTTGGGGATGGGGTGGGTTTTTTTCCCCAATAATCTACTGCAATAGTGACCACACTTCCCTAACCTCCAGCTTTCTTGCCCCAAAACCCCACTGTTGGATCAGCACTGGCAGATCACCACGCGGAGGCTGGAAGAGCAACCACCATGAGGACAGCTGCAGAGCTGCTCCCCCATCTGACCTGCAGACTGAGATGGGGTCTCTTTTTCTCCCAAATATACCCTCTAATCAAAAGGGTTTTTACTGGTGGGGTTGTGGGTTTTTTTGGCATCAGCATGGGGAATTTCACCTACTATGTGTCATTCACAAGAAATAATAGCAAGGTTTGCCCACATATGGCACGCTGCAGTGAAGTGAAAAATACTGGAGCACTTCCAGTTTTGGACAATTTGGGGCTTTCACAAAGAGCAGTTTATGAAATATTGAGGAGAGAGAAGCATGGGCCCTCCAGACCTTACTCAGCCTAAAACTTAAAATTTCAACACGTAAGAAGAGGCCTCTATCCAAATATTTAAGGTCTCTGCTAAACCACTGTTGGGCTGATAGCTCACACTATCCTAAATGAGTAAAATAGCTTCTTGGACTACTACAAGCAGATAACATTAAAAAAAAAAAAAAAAAAAAAAAAAAAAAAAGAAAAAACAAACACAAAGAACCACT
>VYXH01007973.1:127072-145465 GCA_013397275.1 Burhinus bistriatus
AAAAAAAAAAAAAAGCTGGAATCACCAGCACTATGGAACACTATGGTCTTGTCTTGAGCTTCAGGAGCAGATAATACTGGTCTGACGACTTGCCTAAAGGATGGAAATAATGATGTTTAGTCTCCGTATTACAGAGGCTCTGAAACTGTACGTTACAGGAATATCTACCGGGTGGGGGAAAAAAGTGCACTTTTAATGTGCCCAAACTTAGTTAAATAAAAGAATTCAAATCAATAGCAGAACGAAGGTGATGGGGGTGTGAACACAGATTGTCACCTCAGACACAACCCAGACTACTCTGAAAGCTTGAATTCCAGCTACATTCAAATGCCCAAGTAACCCAGTTCTCAGCTCTATTTTAAGGCCAATTAGCTAACAGAAATTCAACAGCCCAAGTTGTGAAAATGTCGCTGTATGTGCTCAAGGTAGGAATAGCCTAAGCTGCCAGTTCGTATCTTGGCTTCTCTCATGTTCCTTTCTCTTCAGGTTTGTTTTAAAGGAAACTGATATGTCTGCAGAGCATTGCTGTTCCTGAATAGTGACATTCTGAACATGCTGGGCTTGGTCTTAAATGCACCCCTCCTTCCTGAAAGATTTTTTGAGTCTCCTAGATGGAAAAAAACCTACACTGTAATCAAGAGTTCTTGCTCAGTTTGTTAAATCTTTGGTCTGGAGGATGGGACTGTTCAGCCGGAAAAAGGAGATTCCCTCCTGAACCACCTGCATATGAAAAATAAACAAAACCCTAAAACAGGCAGATAAATTAAACCACATGGCTATTACAGCAGAAACATCACAATTTCCACATAAATAAATCAGGTTGTATCTCTTCACATAGTAGGAACATGCTAACACTTCCCTACCCTTGACAGTCCCTCTCCATCTGTTTAAATGGGGAGAAAAACATACCACGTTACTGAATTAACATATGCCACTCTGGATTTCTTTTGTATTTGAAAGGAGAAATTTTGTCTGAGCACTTACGTTGAGCTAGGAAAGTACAGTTTGGCTTTTTAAACAGTTGATGTCCAAAATTAATAACAGAGCCATTAAAATAAAGTAGCTCTGCATTATGTTCTTTCAAATAACATCACTGCTGTTGCTTACATGCTACTGTATTTTGCTTTAAAAATAAAGTAGCACATTAACTCTTTCACTGGAAAAATAAACATAAGCTCTCTAGTCTTTTCATGTGCCTTTGTTAGTAGGATAAAAAAGTAACATTATCCTGAGGTCAATTAGAATTCTTGATATCATTCTAATTCAGTATCAAGGCTGAGATTTTTTTAAAGTCACTTCATAAATTTTAATGTGAATTTGAATTGTTATGTATCTGTTAGGAAGCTTTAAAATTCCCAGAAAATACTACTGTAGCTAAACTCAGTAAAAATGCAGATTAAAAAGAACATAAAAACAATATTTCAATTTGCAGGGGAAATTCTTTACATAAGTCAGTATATTTAATTTTGGATTACCTCTATTAAAATACTTTTTCTAATAGATTTTTTTTCCCAAGGCTTTCTACTGCATTCCAGAACATAATCTAAACATATTTAAAGTCTCAATGATAAACTACAATTAAAATTTAATTCAAATTAAAATCTAAATTTAAATGCAGAATTCTACATTCCTAGCTAGGTTTATTCTTAAATATTTTTAGAATTCCAAAATTCTACTTCTTTAAACAGAGGAATGTTCTATTCTAAATATATTATAAAATATACTTAGCAATGTAAAACAAATTAAGTTTCCTCTGAGACTGATAATTGGCCTATAATTTTTACAAAGTTCAGGTAAATTAGAAAAAGCTTCCTAGATCACACCTTCTGCATACAGGTTACTTGTTACAGTAAAAAAAATATTGCCAAATGAAATTCCGCTTTTTGAGATTCCAGTACTTTAGTGCTCTCTTGGTAACCTTATTTAACATGTGGAATTACTTGGAAAAGAAAAGAAAAAAACTAACAACCAAGTAGCAATATAGAACATTTCGCTTCACTAAAAAAAATTAATGTTTTGTCATGCAGCACAACTAACTTTTAGTACAACTTTCTTTGCAAGAATGGGAAAGCATTAAGTCATAAAAGAGGTCAAAGTTCTCAGGAGGTAATATGAATTTAGATACTAGAAATACATAAATTAGAACTGTATCATAGCTTTATTCTAATACATGCTAAATCACACTAAGATTTATTAATTTAATCTACCCTACTACACAGGATGAAAAATCCTTCCAAAGAGGATTGTGGCATCTTTTTTGGATTATATACTCATACAAATCCGGTGGACATTGGAATGAAGATCTTTCTGCCTTATTAATTGAGCTCTGAAAGGAGGGGCAGGTTAGCTGATTTTCTTTAAAATAAAAATACACTGATCATATTTAATTACAAACAATGCTACTTCTAAAAATGCAGGAAAAAAAAGAATACTCAAGCCAAATCACAAAAAGAGAAATCCCCAAGACAGCCATCAGGTAAATAAAGCCAACAAAAAGCTGCCTGAATAAAGACCAAGTGAAAATTTTGTTTGAGTCTTACATGGATGAGCAGTGAAGAGAATTGTGCCTTATATGCCACAGGTCACGCAAGACCATAGTAAATACATGCTCCTTCCAAAAATTATAACAGAAGCAGAGCCTGAGCCTGGCCCCTACCATTCTCTGTTGCAGCTCTGAGAGCAAGAACGTGCATCAGTCTTTACAGGAGGATAAAAGCCGGTAGCCCTTCTTGAATCTGAACGGTGTTGCACATTGGTACCCTCTGAACACTTGCTATGCAGTACCACTTCCCTAGAGATGAAGGCACAAAAATATGCCCCCAGTGAAGTTAAAAATGAATAAAATGTGAGAAGTGAAAGACACTTGGACACTATGTTGATTGTTCAAACGTTAAATTGAAAGAAATCTCACTATAACACTTGAAATCTGTCTTTTAAAGTCAGTAGAGTTTCATCCACCACCTCTCTAGGACTGATAAACATGTTGTGACTATTAGAACAATGTTCAAAAAAGTAGCGAAAAATTAATGAACATACAGTCGTCAATTATTAGGGGCAGAAGTTTTTGTATGAAGTGTAGGTTTGGTCTTCCAACTGATATATTAGCCTAAAAGAGTTGGTGGGAGATGGCGAAGGAAGCCATTTCCACATCTGTCATGTGAAATGTTACAATTCAAGTACAATGATGGACATTAATAATTGCAGCGCCAGTGTCACTGCGAGCTTTGCCTAAGGAGGCATTGCAGCAATTGGCAAGTTCATGTCCCTGTCAAATAAAGCAATGCAAGGTTGCTCAGCAACCTGTGACCGTGGGTTTGCAGTTCCAGGGCAACATTAGACATTTCATGAAAATTCTCAGAAGGAAATCAATTACTGCCTTCATTCCCATTAATCTTTTCTATTGTTCCTTTTCAATACAGAAAGCCGTTCAATGTAAAGTGGTAGCTCATGCCCCTTTTTGTGAAGCCCAATGAGTCACCACCTTATTTCTTCAAGTAAAAATGAGTGCAACAAAATGCATTTATTTTCTGCCGTATGAACAAACTTAACATCTGCAATATTTCAAGTGACTTCAACACAGTCATCATGCATTGCAAGTTCAAGCCATAACAAATGTTGTTTGTATCCACAAAGAAGCTGTTAGGCAATATGGTAATATTTGTTTCAGTAAACAGCCCCCATAATGGAGCCATCGAATAGGAAACACGTACCTTTAACATTTTGAGGGGTCAACTAGATTTCCACTGCTTTCTGAAATCTTTTTTTTTTCCCTTTCCTAACTCACTACTCTGTAATTTAAAATATCTAAATTATATACTGCATCGCCTAAAATGAGCTTTATCGCTATTTTAATGACCTCCAATCCTATTTCATGTTGTATCACTGAACAAATGTGAAATGATGACAGAACGAGGATGGATACTCATGCAGTATCATGAATGTTTATTTAAATAGCAAACTGAACTGCCATACTCCATACATTATTAGCTACTCCAGACTCTAAAGATTATTGTTTCTTCATAATCTGTACTCTATGATACGTAATTATAAAAAAGCATAAGAATGAGCCTTGACAAAGTTCTGATGCTGCTATTTCGACCATGCAAACAGTATAAAGGGTAGTTAAGAAATAGGTTTTATTTTTTAACAAACTACAGCAAGAAAAGTTTCACAGTGAAAAATGTTCATATTCATTTCATTCTAAATCTCAATCATTAAATATTTAACAACCATGATCCCTGTCCTGAAACTTGTAAACATCTACACAGTCCCAGTGGGACCAAGTCCCTTCTCATTTACAAAACCATAAATCAGAAATAACTCTGTTGAAGCTAATGGAATTTAAGAGGCATAAATCAAGGGCAATCAAATCTAATGGGGTTACTTGTATGAGTAAAAGATTTAAGAACTGGGCACCAAGTTAGATATACTGTTATATCTCTACCCAGTTATTCAAACATCAGTATAAAACTCTTAAGCACATTAATAGCAAGAGAGTTTATAACATTCAAAATGACTAATGCAGTGACCTACAGTAGTCACATTGTTTCCAGTGAACATTTATATTGCCAGCAATAAACCTTTTCATGCTGTACTTTGTCTTACGAATCTGAATTCAGCTCTTACTGGTCATAGTAAATACAATGTTTTCATTTAACTGACTTTCTCATGAGACTTGATTTAAGCAATTTCCTCCTCTATCACCAATATAATTTACTGAAGAGTAATAAAGAAGTGACTCATAGGAATATCTAGGACTGAGTTAAGTTCATCTATGTGGCATGTGTAGTCACTAAATCCAACACTCTTTTACAGTGAATCTAGATGATATGTCCTCAACTTTGTACTCTGTCAAAGTCCGATGATCTTCCACTCTGTACAACATGCTTAACTGAATACAGAGAAGCATGTAGCTTGTCCATAACTAGGCATGATGCTGATACATTCACCTATCTTACTTGGTTAATACTAGAGCTGTACAAAAGTTTATACTTCTCTGTGTAAAAGTAAGGTTTGCCAGCATCCATTAAATAATGGATATAAACAGCCTCCACACCCACATGTAATCTCACTGATTTTGATAAGACAACTTGAGCAACAACTATTCATGAGTAACAGTTTCTGGAGAGGATCTTATTGTTTCCTAAGCACAACAGTATGAAAACAAAAAAATTCTCTCTTTGACAGGATCTAAACATACACGTAAAGAAAAAGCAAGTAAGTAGGCAAACAAGACCAAAATATAATCCCCCAAATGATTGCATTATGTAGCATTCAAACCTAGTAAGAAAGGAAACACCAACATCACCATAACTAACATTTAGTGACGGCTTCAAAAAATATTACAGCACACCAAGCATAGTCATGTAATATTCCACTTAAAGTAGTTATTTGCAATCACAACAACAAGAAAAAAATGCGACATATTAATTCAGATATACACAGGTCTCTTCTGCTGTACCAACTTCCATAGTGCCAGAAGAGCGATTGAGGTTCAATTCAGCTTTCACTGGAAGTAGTGAGATCTTTCATCATATTTAATGGGAGCTGCAATAAGCACTTAATGAAGAAGCACTTAATTTTTCTTTAATCCAGACCTCAGTGAGGCCTACATTTTAGATTAAGTTAGCATCCTAATGTCTAGGTTCATATACCAGCTTCTAAATTACTTCAGACTACAGAGAAAAGTCAAGGAGAACTGATATCTAATTCATGACAAAATAGTTAATTTACTAAAATCAATGAAAAACACGTCACAGCTTTCATATACTGTCCATTTCATACATTTAAAGAATATTCCTTGGTGGACTTCTTGTTTGGAGAGCAGAATCTTACAACCTGAGGGCTGAGTGAACACTTAGTTGTGTACCCGAAAGTAGATTTCCTTGGAGAAAGGAGAAATGTTTCTACTGTGTATTTGTTTAATACACTGGTATTAAATATATAACACCAAAATACTGAAATAGGGAAAAGTCAGTCAGTTAGAATGGTAGCAATGAATTGGACAAAACCATGTATTCTTCTTTATAAATGGATTTGCATTTCCATTTTGAAACATTTGTTTCCATGTCAATTGAGTTCTACAAGATCAGAAAGGTCAGGAAATCAACACAGATTCCAGCCACCACTAGAATCGCTCACTGTGCAGTCACAATGGCATGTCAGATTAGCATTTGTAGTTGCCAGGCAAGAAATGGGAATTACTCAAATTTTGCAAGATGGGAATGGTATTTATCTACAATAAAGCTTCCAAAAGAGCAGTCTGTTGCAACAGTAGAACCATTTATTGACATGACCTGTGATACCAACACAGTCCAGAACCCCTTTAGGTCATGGGATGGTTAACTCTTCTAGAAAGCAAGGCTCAGCAACCCTGTTTAATTCCAATTATCAGTTTTCCCAGGCAATGGCTTTGTGATTTATCCATTGGCCATGATCACCATGCACGGGCCTAAGAATTATCGAGAGGAGTCCATTCACTGACGATGGATATTGAAAACTCTGAGCTGAAGCAAATGTATCACTTGATCAGACAGGCAGAAAGGAGTAATGACAGTAATGCAGAGATGGACACCTGTCAAGAGTGTCACGGAAATCCCAGATATTGACATACATGTCCTCTCTGGAAATGACCTTGTACTTCAAATAGATGTGAATAAAATCTTAATGTTGTGCTTCTGACCCAAGGAAGGGGAATGATTTCGCTTACAATGGAGCAAAAGGGAATCTTTCCAGAGGAAAACTGAAAAGACTATCATAGTTAATAGTGTCAGGCTAGTTAGGACTGGAGCTCTTACGTGGCGGTGATAGGACACATCTGGTCTGTCAGACTTTCCGATTCAATTAGGGTACCTGCAAACACATTTCTAATATTCATACTAAAGGGCTATTGAGGCCTTTACAAACTACAACTGAGCACTTTGCTGAGCTAAATTTCAGAGACTCTCTTTGAGGTCCAGTGAGAGAAGTGTTTTTCTTTTAAAGCAGAAAAAGCTAATCTGAGCTGTAGAACCACTGTTCAGGTATCTGCATTGGCTCCACGCCCAACTGGTAAAACTACTGCTTCTCATGCAGGACAGGGCTTGGTTGCTCAAGACAAAACAGAGCTTATTCTGCAGTCCATTCCTGTAGAGAAGTGGTGCTACTCATTTCCAAGAGGGGTGGGGGAACTGTCTCAGCTTAAAGCCCCACCATTGCTGTTCATTCACGCTTGGCTCACTGGAGTCCAGCATACTCACAAAGCATTGAATTTTCTTCAAAGTTTAGCATTTGATTGATTTGTTTGCTTCAGTTCAGCTCAGATGGGTTACTCGAGATATGATACTTGGAAGTACAAACATTCTGCAGTCCAGAGTGTGAAACGAATATGGATGAAACAGCTGAATAAAAACACTCAGTAAATTAAAGTAACTGAAAGCAATAGGAGCAGTGGCAAGAAATCTCTCACTTAAAAAACAGTTTTCACATTTCAGAACAGCTGGGTGACAAATGTGATGTCAATTTTTAAAAGGAGATCTGAAGCACTATGGACTTGCAAGTCACTAATAGGCAAATGAGTAAAAACTAAGAAATAAGATAATTAATGGACACCTGGATAAAAAAGGAGCAGTTTGGAAGTACTTAAACAGAGGAAAATTCTGCCTTACAAATCTATTAGTGTACTTTGAAGAGGTCAAGCATATAGATAAAGGATAGATAGATGTACTCTGGTCGCACTTCCAAAAGGCTTTTGGCAATGTCCGTCACCAACAGCTTTTAAGAATTGCCAAGACATAAGGTCTTTGCAGAAGCAAGCAATCAGTTAAAAGACTGAAAATAAAGCTTAGGAGTAATTAGTTATTTGTTTATTAAAAAGCAATTAGGTTCTTGCAATGGGCAGAGGTCCCTGTGGGAGTTCTGCTGGGGTCCACGAAACAATCTCTTCTGGAACATAAAGTATTTTATAAAAAAAAAAAAAATTACACGGAAAAGGGAATAAGCAATGAGGTGTAGATGTCAGCTATTGTTAACAATCACAGATGTAAAGACTGCAGCTGACTGTGCGTGAGCTGCAGACGGACCCTGCAAAATTGAGTGACGACATTAAAATGGCAAGTGAAATCAAATGTAGACAAATGAAATGAACTGATGTACAAACCTAACCTCACACTAAAACAGTTCTGAGCTGCCCAGTACCACTGAGGAGCAATATTCTCAGGGTTATGGCAAACTAATCCATGGGAACTCCGCTCGGTAGAAGTTCCAACAGCAAATAACATACTAGACATGACCAATAAAAGTATAGAGAATAAAGTAGAGAGCATGGCACTGCTCCAAATAATAATAATAATAAAATAAATAATCCAAAGTTTTGCCACACTTTAGGTACTGTGTGCAGTTCTACTCCCCTCTATTCAAAGAAGACATAGCACAGCTGGAGAAGCTTCCAAGTGGGAGAAGAAGGCTGGACAAAGATATGGTACCCCCTCTGTATGGTGAACAGTTAAGTAAACTAAGACTCTTCAGTCTAGATAGGACACAATTTAGGGAAAAATATTAGAAATCTAAAAAATCACGTATGACATAAGAGTGGACAGAGATTGACTTTCACTGTCTCTTTCCATAGCCATCAAACGAAGCTACTGATTAACAAGCAAAAGTGAGGTGGTTCTTCATGCAGTGAAGTCGCAAACTTTTAAAATCCTTGCCAAAGAATATTATGGATGCTGAAAGTTGACTTTAATTTGAAAGACTGGACAAGTGTCTGGACAAAAAAAACACTGAGTATTTCTAAGTAAGCAGAAACTGTATCTAGCTCAGGCAGTTTCTTGAGCTGAAAACAGTCAAAGCGAGTGTTAAGGAGAAGCATCAGATGCTTGTTTTGTTCATTTTCTCCCACAGACGGTAACTTAACACCACTGCCACAGGCAGGCAGGCTAGATGGATCTTCTAACTGACCCAGAATGGCCTTGCATCCTTACTGGTCTATTTGAATAAAGGCTGCTCATGTGAACAAAAATGTTATAGGAACTACTTCTCTATGCCCTAGAGGTGTGACACGACGTGCATATTCTTTCTTGTTTAAGACATCAGAGTGCTGTGTTAATATGTTCTACAAAGAGAAGCTCAATCAAAGCAAAAAAATGTTGTCTAGATTTATCCAAAGGGGAGGCTACATGCTACTGTTGATTAAGCTAAATATTTAAAAAAGGAGAACATTATCCAATTCTAGGCTTGACTTTCAGCCACATAGCACTACTCACTAACACTTTCACTGCCCACTAAATACTCTTGCATAAAACCCAGTGGTTTTATTCCAGTTTGAACAGGAATGAATAAGAGAATGTAGCAAAGGTTTTAATTGTGACTTTTAACATATCTATAAACTCAGCTTGGAAAACAAACATAGATGAGGCCTATTCCCTGCTGGCACAAAAATATCTCTAAAAAGAAATAAAAAAAGGAGAAAAACCCTAACTTGACCAAAAATGGCCCCTTGTTGATGGCTATCCCTCATTTAGAAGCGTGATGCCACCTTTGGAGCAGATTCCATCTATATGGAAGAGTCTCTGCTGAGAATATTTTTCTTTCCTAATTTGTTTAGAACTACATAATCCATGATCATGCCTGGCTAATGTGCCTTTTACAATCTCATCTCCATCATACACCACCATGTAATCCACAAGAATTTCCACAACAAGCTATTCTGGCAGAATTTCATGGTGTAGCTCTGATACTCTTCTGGACTTGCCAACATTTCATTCCAAAATTTTTCATTCTGCAAATATCAATCAAATTGGGTCCAGCACACTGCCAAATTATCACTTACTGTCTTAAGCTGTGTATCTCTGGCAAGCAGGATTCTGTTTGATTATATTTTTTCCTGTTTTTGGCAGGTGACAAAGAGCACCACAGTTCCTCACTAGGGACCATACGATTTGTTCACTTCCGTGGCTGACATATGTATCTCCACACTTCGTGATTTTACAATTCATCATTTGGAGAGGAAGAGAAAGATATACTGGTCAATCACAGAACCACAGAACATAGCTACAAAACATGCAAATACAATACTGGAAATATCTTGCCTGACAAAGTCCAGAGAATTATTTATGACATTGTACAAAGCAGTGGGGAGGCTGTATACAAGCTGGCCATCTTTTCTGGTCAAGGCAAACAGATGTCAATCAAAACACAGCAAGTGGGATGACCATGGGAGTGGGAAGCCTATCTTCTAATAGGCAACCAGAAGATACAGAAGCAAAAGCGAAGGCTGGATCCCCCCGCAAATGTGCTGGAGAAACAGATGAGCCACTTAAGCACAAGAACAAATATATACTGGCCATGACTAAATTCGGTCCGTTAGTTGGAAGTCAGCAGGCAGGGGGGAGAAGCTTTCCAGAATGAGGACAAGTAAGAAAATAACTTTTAAAACTTGCTAGTTTTAGACTTGTTTAAAACTGAGTTAAAAAAATCCACCTATGAACAACTTAAGGTATATAATAGCCATCACTGATGATCCAGTCCAATCCAATATCTTTCTGATTTTTATATTTACTTTGAGCCAATACTTTGCAAATTAAAAACTGTGTCTATCTTCAATTACTACTTGATTAACAGTCCCCTTCAAATCCTGAAGTAGGGCACAAAATTAAACTATGGAATAGTAGGTCAAAACTATGTAAGTAACATTGGTGTATGTATTTATTACAGCAGGGCAGCAAATGACTATCTGCCTGAGTTCCTCTAGAAACTGTTTTGGTCAGTATTTCAACTAGTGACTTGAATATTGGCATAGGAAAGACACCCATTAAACATACATGAAGAAGCAGAATGGATCTGCAAGCACATTGTGGGGTGGGAACAGAATTCAAAACAAACTGAAACTGTAAAAGGAGGTCTGGAAAAACAGGGCAAGATTCAGCCAAGGCATATGCAAAGTACTACACCTAATCAATAATAATCTACTGCACAAACTGAGGCTGGAGAACAACGAGCTAGGAAATTTGGCAGAATCAATCTGTGAACAATTGTATGAGTTTCAACAAGGTCAAGTGCCTGGTTCTGCACTTGGGTCACAACAACCCCATGCAACGCTACAGGCTTGGGGAAGAATGGATGGAAAGCTGCCTGGCAGAAAAGGATCTGGGGGTCCTGGTGGAACATGAGCCAGCAGTGCGCCCAAGTAGCCAAGAAGGCCAATGGCATCTTGGCCTGTATCAAGAATAGCGTGGCCAGCAGGAGCAGGGAAGTGANTAAAGGTCTCTCCCAACCAAAAGATTTACCTTAATATGTTTTACAGATTTCTTCTGGTTCTTCCATTTTAATCTAGCCTGGTCCACTTCTTTATGTATTTTGTTTGAGAGGAGCAGTTCCCACAAACATTGCCATTTGTAAGCTGGGCATGCGACTAATTGTTATTCTTAAAAGTATAATTTAGTGTCTGTTTGCCTAAGGGCTTTAAATAAAAAATCATCACGTAATTTGTAGCTCGACTACTATGCTGTTAAACAAGAGTCTCATCTTCCCTCATTGTGTAACAACATACAAAGATTGCCTCTATCACCAGAACCCTTTTGGCACATCCTTTTTTTCATCCAACTCCTAACGAAAGGTCACATTTAATAGTAGTAAACTCTGCTCTCTCTCCCTCCTCCCTCTCATTTTGAACTGCACAGACAAGAGAACTACTGCTAAGTATGAAGTAATTAGCCATGGCATACCCTTTGTGTTCTCCAATATGTGCTGGTTTTCTGTTTTTGTGGCTTGTGAGCATTTGCAAGAATGTTGTTACAGTGCTTACATTTTCCAAAGATCTTTTTATCTGGTGGTTCTTCTCTACCAGTGCCTAAATGTATTTTTTTTCTGCCATGCATAAGAGAAAATTCATTTTTTCTTGGGGGTATCTGTGTAACTCCACTATGTCTGCATGTGCATACAGCTTAGAGTACACCTAGCTTTGATTCTTTTAATAGTGTAGTCCTGGTACTTGCATCTTTAATACTCAGGACTTCATTAAACTTATCCCAGGTATCAGATTTTAGTAAGAGTACACTCTGTTTCAGTGCTGTGACCACACAGGGTCTTAAGGGGCATGTCTTTTCTATTAACTGTCTGTATCATTATTCTGGGGTAGCTGAACTTCTTTGCACACAGAGGCCTACCATCCTGCTTTTTTGAGTCATCCATCCAAGGTGGTGGAGATTATGGTAGCGAACTCCTTCCTTTGCTGAAAACAACCACCTTACTTTCGGCTTTTTATCTTAGAATAAGCTCCCTTTGCTCTAAACTGGATGCTTCCAATTTCAGCTACTTAGTTTGCAAAATTTCCTTTTGCCTCCCATCAGGAATAGATTTGGAAAATGGAAAACAGCCATTCTTCCCATTCTTTCTGATCAATTGATCTTGTTACACAACAACTTTTCTGTGCCATCACTAGGATGTCAGGTTTGAAATGAACTAGTATTTATTAACTCTTTGTGTGTCTTGCCGGCTTTAATTCCATAAACTCCTAATAAAATAAAAAAAAGCAAAACCCCCCCAAAAACAAAAACAAACCCCAACAAAAACCAACCAAACAAACAAAACCAAAACACAAAAACAAAAAAAACCCAAACAAACAAACAAAAAACCCACCCAACACCCTTTTGGCAAATCACATAAGCATTTACATTATCTAAAAAAACGCATCTGTATATCTAACAGTGACTCCTGGGCCACACTTCAAGCTTAGCACACTTAGGTGTCTTTTGGCAAACACTGCGTATTCCTTGCAGGAAGAAAATTGGAGGGAAAGAGTAGTGTGTCACTTGCCAAGGGTGGGGAGTAGGCCACTAGACCCTGGAAGAGATCAGAAGAGAAAAATTACTGGAAGAATACAATTAGGAGAGGAAAGATGGGATCTGGAAAAGTGCTAACCCATCCTCAGCCCATGCCTAGAATTAAGAAAGAAAAGGAATAGAAGGATCTGAAGTTTTTTCCTATACTAATTAATGCAGCATTTCTCTCCCTTGTTGGAGCCACAGATAAAGATATCTTTATCTCTTCCATTCTTCCATCATCTTTGCAGCATCAGCTGTTTGTTTCTCCTGCTCTCCAGAACCTTCAATGAAAGTCCCCTGCCTGAATGAGAAACTCCTGGCACCTGATGACAGCAATCTGAAACTGATGAGGCACCCCTTTCTAGAAGAGCACAAACTTAGAAAACCTTCCTTATTTTGAAGTCCACACATTTCAAATTAAAATAAACTCATGTTCCCACAGTCACTTACTGGAGCTCCTTCTCTTCTATCTATATAAAAGAAAAAGCTTAAGTCAATAGCTCAAGAGTACAAAAGCCTCCAGCATTGGAGCCCAGAGTAGCATTCCCAGCTTCTCAGATGGTTCACAAGTCATCCCTCCATAAGCTAGTGTTCCTTTCCCCAGTCTACTGAGAATATTTTTGCACCAAATCACAAATTTAGACCCAAGGAGAAGCTGTGTTTACAAGAAACAAGGAAATTCATGGGAATCAAGATGACACATCAGTATATCTTAATTTTCATGGCTGTATCAAAAGAAAACTTCCTTCTTTCACTGTATAGTAAGAAATCTCCACACTATCAACAGTCATAATATTTATGTCAATGGTACAAAATGCTAACAGACTATACATTTAACCCCCAGCAGCTGCCAACTGTGAAAGAAACTTTCCCAAAAGTCAGTGACAGATACTTTGCTGTAACAGAAAGGTCTGCTTAGTGCAGCCACTGCAAGATAGAAGGGTAAAATATGCCAGCAAGGAGCTGCTAGAGGATGCGTTATACCCCAAATTGCTCCATCCAGCATGTAACTTAGAACAACTCCTTGGCTGCTTTGTATTATACTACCTTATTACAGTCCCAGAAGGCTTGCTAGTCCAGATCACTTGCTTAAAAGACACACAAAAAGAATAGAGGCGATTTTTTACACGAGACAAGGATTCACTTGCTAGAGAAACTATTAATTGCACTTCAAGGGTAGGCCAGAAATTACTGCAATACATGGTAAAATGAAAAAAAAAAAAAAAAAAAGTCAACTTACGCATTTAAGTCCTGATACTACATGTTTGTGCTATTTTAAAGCCCAAAGAAACACAGGAGACCTTAGGCCAATTCTTTTGTAGCTTATACTGATGCTTCACTGTGCTTCCTCCATCTTCTTTAATGCAGCTGTGGTTGTCACAGAAATGACATTACCAGTAACCAAGTAGTCAAGCCTAAAGTTATGGGACAGGCCTTTAATAGGCCCTAGATGAACGCCTGTTAATTTGAGTGCCAGCTCACATGGGCCCTACTGTCCAAATCAGAAGCTTGAAACTGCTGGCACTAACTGCAGCAATCAAAATTACTGACTTTCTGAAGGATATCCTGCCTACTGGCATTAGTCAGTAAGGGGATCTACTGCCTCTGTTTTTGAGATATGTAACCTTTGCTCAGTCTTGTGGGGAAAAGAGTTTTCCAACAGAAACTGAATAACCGTTGACAGAATGAAAGGTCTAAGTTGATGCTCTATGCTTTTCCAAGCTATAAATGCAGACACTGAATGACAGTCTTACTAGATTCACTGTAAGAATTTCAAATATCTTTGAACAACAAGCTTCTATGTCTACTGTTGACTTCACATTAGTAATGGTAAGGAAATACAGGATAAATGAGCAGTACATTGGACCAATTTGTAGGAAACGAGAACCAGAACACATAGCCTTGGAAAAACACAGAGTAAAGGAGGATTCTTTCTCTCTTGCACCCTGTCCCCGAAAAATTAATGGAAAACTCCTCCTTTCAATAGCCAGAGAAGCTAGAGCTTCAAATTTGTGTAACAAGAGATGGAGACCACAGAAGAAGTCTGAGAGCAACAGGAGTTTACCAGAAGCTGTGAGCTGCAGTTCTCGATTGCTCACCAGCAGGTGATCTCAAGGCCTCTCTTAACATCCCTTTCTGCCATCTACTTCTGACTGACTCATCCAGTCATTCAGGTAGGCTTTGTAGCTTTCCCGTCATCACCACTGCAATGAAAATGGGCTTAGGAGGTATTTCAAGACTCAACTGGGTATCCTGCAAATCACACGAGCACCAAAAAAAGGGAAAACTAAAATCTGCTTGTTACCAGGCATGCACCAAATAACAAAAACTGGGAGAGAGGATGTTGCCTGGTGTTTACAATTCACAGCCTTCCTGGCTCTACGGTCTTGTCTCCACGCATCACCTTAGCGTACATTTCAATGACATTTTTCCACAAACACAACCCAAATATTGCCTACTGTTAACTGTTTTACTCCTAACCTACCCTAAACCCTCTCTCTTCTATAGCACCTTGCATCTCCCCTCATGCAAAATTAACAGGGTGGCTGGTGAGAATAAGACCTTCAGAACCCCTCTGTTTTCCACTATTCCCTTCAGCTCTAATAATGCAATTAACTGTCCTGGTTTGCAACTTTGCAACTGCACCTACTTGACTTTCATTTTTTTATGCACAGTTTCACTACCTTTTATCTTGAATATTTTAATTCCATTATTCTTCTGGGTCATTTGTACTGAGTCGGTTCTTTGGGCCAGCTGTAGTGGGATTTGGATTTAGCTTTTTGCACTTTCTTTTTAAAGGTGAGCTCACACATTTAATTTAACCAAAACTATTATGCTTAATGCATTACACTAGGGGGTTTTTTAATCAATTTCAGATGATTTCTGGATGTGTATTTTTAAAAGATTTGTAATTACCTTCTTCAAGCAGAAGTAAACAGCTTAGCTCTTACTGATACTTGCAGCTTTAATTATAATATTTCAGCTTACTTAGAAGAGATATTATCTGCAAAGCCAACGTTTAATTGCCTGACCATAGCTGCTACAAGATACAGACATTAAGCATGTGAAGTCCTGCCTCTGACAGAGAATTCTGCTTACTGGTTACCTCTTCCAATGTTTTCATAGTGTATTCAGCTAAGAGAACGTCTTTCAACATCTCACACCAAATACAGATTTTTTAAATTGCTTGCAATTGTCTCTCAATGATAATTAGATTCTTGCCCTATTCCCATATTCTTCTGCACTTTCTGTTCTGTGTCAAATATTCTCCTGCTTTTCCAAATTTATGCAAAAGGTCCTTTACGGACAAATCTCACTTACTGGTCCAGACTGTTGCTGACTTCCTTTCTCTAAAAGTTCTTCTTCTTTATCAAGTGATACAGTCTACAAAGAGTGATCGATAAGCCTCACAGAAAACGAGGCCCATTTTATTGTATTTTTAAGAAATACAGTTATAGAATTATTTTACACAGTGTCTGAACCATATATTTACATGTTAAACTATGTATGGTCAAACCACAGCCATTTGGATTATTTTATGAATTCTGAATTCTCAAATTATAAATTCTATCTAGCAACCAGGTCAGTCTGATGGAAGTCCTATAAGTACTAGCGGGGAATAAAAGAACAGATGTTAGACTGACCACCAACATACTAATGAACATGCTGTCACAGAAATACCATTTGGAGATGATTTTCCAAGAAATTATCAGAAACTTAACACTGGCCATTGTAAAAAGATAGCAATGAAAGGAAACTTTGCATAACTGTGCAAATGCACAACACTTCTTAGGGCATGTAACTGTAACGGTAGAGCGCTGAGCTCTATGTTGGCATGGCATAATAGCATCTAGCATCCAGCTACTCCAATCCAAAATACATCCAGGAAGCTCTGTGCAATTTCTTCACATATGCCCACCACCTGCTTCTTGTTCTTAAAGGCAGGTTACAAGCAGAAGACGAGGAATCACCCATCAGTCTAGTTCATGTTATTACTGAAGTTCATTCTCATGCGCCCATCATTTAACATTCTTATATTCGTCTTCTACTTGCACTCTCCCTGTCTGCATAACTAAGCAATGGTATTGTCTTCCTTCACATATGTTCTCTTTTTAACTGCATACCCAGTAATTTATTTTCCAGTTTTTCATTATTTATAGTCTCTATTTTCTCTCATTCCCAACTGTATACCTAAGCAGTAATGTATCTATTATTAATATCTCATAGGTGTATACATGGCACTTTCACTGACACATAAGAAGCAACAGTAGCTTACTACATTCTTTCCTTAATTCAACATGAGGTTTGGATGTGCAAGCTATAAAAAAGCAGACTCTGAGTTAGCCAGCGGGCCTGACAAAAGGGGAAGAAGTGCATCCTCCAACCAACTAACTGTCGCTTATTTCAGCACTATAAAGGCCCAGATAGGAATACAGAGAAACACGTTGAGCAAAAGACGTAAGACAAAAAAGAAAGACAACAATGAAAAAACCATTGTGTTTGGATTATTATATGGCAGTTTCAAGGTGGGGGTTCAATTTTGACATGAAAGCTTCCTCCCAAATTTTTGTGCCTCAGACTGGGAGTAACATTGCCTACCTGCCCAAGCGCTCCAAGAGGGAAGCTGGTGCTCAGTTTAACTGCATCTTTACACATCATGTTTTGTGCTACCTCAGTGTCATTTTCCAGCTTTTCTTATGTAAATTATTTATCTTAATAGACTGCACAGCTGTCTTATTCAGGCTTGCAATGATTGAGAACGGTTGAGATGCGCGCTTCAAACTTTTCAGTCAATGATGCAGTACGTGGGAACTCATTTTACAACACAAATAATAATCGGGACTCACTTTGATGCGGCTGATGTAAAAGGCCTGTTGTGTAAACGCAGCTGCATTTTTGTGAACCTCATGTATAAGATGAAGCCTTCTGTACCCGCAAATGCTCATTTCTAAACTTTCAATTCATGTAGTGTAAACTACTGTCTAGAAAGACTGTGCTTGGATGTTTGCACCTAAGTGTGCAGCGGAATTTTTTTGGTTTTTAGGCACTCACCTTGTCAAACCCAACATACACAACTTGTGTTTTGAGGATAATTATCAGGAAAATCTAGGATGTTGGGCACAAACTCTGTCAGAAAAAAGTGATCTTAGGAAATTTTAAACAGCAACTGTGCCTAGCTGTAGCAGCGGGGGATTTTTCAGCATGATGGGATCCAGCAAGAACCAGGTGATTCCTCACTTGCAGTTCCTGGACCTGGCTGGATCCGAGAATTTTCTCACGGGGTGATCTCTCGATCTAGCCAGCCCAGCTGCTTTCTAGCGAAACATCTGCGGGCTCCGCAGAGCCCAGGTGCTGCCCAAGCGGCCGGGCGCGGGCCGGGGAAGCTCTGCCTACAGCGCCGGTATCCGAGGGCCGACTTAGTCTCTCCCCTCAATTCACAACTAACTCGGCGGAAAGCGAGTGGGCTACGGGACGGCGGCGGGGGCCACGGCGGCGGGCGGGACGGCTCCCACCCTGGGGCAGCCCCGCGGCGGCCCCCGGCCCCCTCGGGCGCGCTCCCCTTCTCCGCGGGACCCCGGCGGCCGCCGCACGC
>VYXH01007973.1:146680-166601 GCA_013397275.1 Burhinus bistriatus
CGCCCCGCTGGCCCCGGGGAAGTGGGCTGGCATCCCGGCGGGACACGAAGTGACCCAAGGCCGCCTCAGCGGCAGGCATAGGCTGTGCCTTATGGCAGTCTGCTGGCTGTTACTTGACAAATGTTGCTCGGTGTCATGGAACGTTGAACAGCCCTACAAGGTCCGTTCGTGGTGGCCACGTTTGGAAAGAAAAGTGGGCAGCTGCCGCTTCAGCAGAGGAGGGGTGGTCTGGCCGAGGAGCACGAGCTCCTAGGTGCTCCTTCATCCCTGTCCCTGTGCAGTAGCTCCTGCCACTTCACTGGGAAGTGCTTCCAGCAGCGGAGCACGTGCGGGACTGGAAAAGATGTGGCTGGGCAGGTGGCGGCCCAAAAGCCACCAGCAACTGGAGGTGCCTGGGTGGGGTGAGAGAAAACTCATTCATGTCCACCAAAGCCCAAACCGTTGCTTGCCAGACAAAACCTTAGAGCCACCCCAATGTCTTTGGACAAGCTACGGATCTCCTCCCTCTTACTTGAAAGTTAGAATAAGCATCTATAAAATTCTGTCCAACAGACCTACTGTGAGGATCCATTACAGGTTGTGAGGTAGTATTGTAATGTACTAATGTAAATGTTGCGGCGCTTGTTTGGTTTTTTGTCCGAGGAACCTAAGGTGTCCTACAAAGTCAAGCAGCCGTCATTGTCCTTTTCACAGGGATGTGAAGTATGAGAAGTGAATGACACAAAGTCATACAGTAACACGGAGTTCCTTTTTGCCTCCACCAAGACCTGTGCTCCTACCTTTAAAACCAGTTTTTCTAAGTAGAAATAGTAAAATGCAGAAAGCCAAACCCACGTGTTCCACTTTAAACCATTCTCTGCCTTAAAATAATTTATTTTTTCCCTAAATATAGTATTATGTTAATGACTAACATCTTTCTACATCCTCTGATCGTTTTAAAGGGGAGAAAAGGGGGAAATCCGTTCTCTACCTCCTTGTTTGTTCTACATCTCCAAAAATTTATTTGCTGGGGATTAGCTTTTCCCTGTTTGTTACTGTTTTTTCCTGTAGTTTGCATTATCTTTTGCTCAGTGTATTCCAACACACTGTTTACTCCTGTTTGCAGATTCAAGACCTCGACGTGGCTCACCTTCCCTGGCATTTCACAAATGATGGCTCACTGTTTAGAGGATTGCTCTTCTACTGAAACCACAATCAACACTCTCATCAGGTTCAGCAGGAGCTGTGTTAGGCCCAGACGGTTATATCTCACAGCTAATATTCATAAGTATACATTCATTGAATATGACATTAAATCTCCTCGAGCAATTAGCCCTCCTTATTGATTGGTTCAATGTTAATTACACAAGTCAGCTCTCTTCCTATATCTGGAGTGCTTAAAGTATGTTTAATCATGAATGGCCACCTTACTGAAGTACATAGCAATCAATGGGTCACAAAACCTGAACCTTGTGCAGTCTCAGTTTGTTTTTCTGAAAAGGATAAATTAAAAAGTCTATTTTCTGATCTCTTCTCAGTGAATTTTATTGTTGTTTTGACTGCCGTATTTCCTGCTATAGATGGTGGGGGTTTTTCTGGCACAAAAGGCACAAACAGCAAGCGAAAAATAAAGCTGCACTGTCATGTATTTACTTCCAACATGGCTTATATGACAGTGTTTTATATAAAGGCACCAAAGCCTCTAGGAATCGGTAGACTTGATAAATACATCATTGTCCCCTAGTATCTTTTCCTAATGCTGCATCGCATCATGTAGCTTAACAAAAATGTTGTGCAAGTTATGCTATACCTAAAAACAGCCTCTGAAAAAGGTGGGACATAGTCCCCAGAGGCATTTTTTCTATGATTATAGGATCCTCTCTGCTGGGGCCACTGGGGCAGATGGCAATCATAGCTAGTGTGGCAGACATTGGTTGTAATGTGGAGCATTTGAACCCATTTCAGTGTGAACCTCAAACTGCAAAGTTTTGCTGAGTGCCTCATCACAGCCACATTCCTTAGGGAGAACTGCACTCCCTATCGCAAAAAAAAAAAAAAAAAGACAAGAACTCCTGCATTCCTAACCTGTGCCACGTTCTAATTTAAGCTGTTTCTTTCCAACACAGCTAGGAGGTACATACACTGAGCACCAGGTGACTGGAGAGACCACTGAGGGGACGGTCAGTAGTGGTATAATTTCATTCAGTGTACCTGCTGTATGTGGACTGCTTGTAGCTGGTAGCTGGGCTTGTTTCTGTACTCTGTTGGAGGCCAGATAGCTTGTCTGTACACACAAGTTTTTTCTCCTCTGAGAAAGGGCACTAAACTGGTCCGTTTCATCACTATTGTCACAACTTGTCCTCTCATCTCTTTTTTTTTTGTCCCCCCACATTCTCACCCCTCTGCTATGATCAAAATCAGTATCTGGCTGACTGCTCAAAATGCAGGTTTCCATGTGTCTCTGTCTTGTCCTTTGCTTATTGATATTAATCCCTGAATCCCTCCTCTATTTTTAGTTCCAAATGATTGTGATCCAGTGTCGTGGTTTGGGCCAGATTGGCCCAATCCGGTGGAACGACAGATGCTCACTCTCTCTTGCTCCACTCCCGAAGGGAGGCGAGAGAGAGAGGAAAAGAGAGACTTAAGAGTTTAGAGGGAACTAAACTACTTTAATGAAATATTAATAATAANGACATCCAGGATCTGACCTCAGTCTCTCTTCTCACTTTCCTCCTATTTTGCCTACCTATCCCTTAAATTACTCTTTCCTTTCTGGTCCCTACCCAGCCTGAAAATCCCTCTGGCTCACTAGCTATGGCAGCCTCTCTACTGTGCTTCATTTCAACTTTCCAGCACTTTTGTCTGTAAGTTTCGCAGATCAGTGCTCCAGAGATGTGTTAGGCACCCCGGGGTCATAATTAAGGAGGAAACCACAGAGGGCATATCTATACAAAGGAAGTGGCAGCCCAAAGTCCTCCAGGAAGAAGTCCTGCAAGTAGATGTGCTGGCCCCTGAAGACCTTCCGGAACAGAAGACATTTTCAGAAGGAACTGGGGGTACATGTTCATCAGCTTTTGGAGTGGGAGAGTCTGGAGCATAGTAGATGAAAGAATACTCTTCAGGGAAGAGAAGAAAAATCTTCAAAGAGTGGAGGTTGTGTCAGGGAGTCATTTAGAGGTTGCCTTAGAAAGGCGGATAGTTTTGGAATGCAAAGGAGTATTCAGATTTCCTTAGTTTCAACCGTAACTGTTTTTTATAAACAGTGCAGCTAGGTCACTTGACACCAGCCACCATACAATCCGATTTGCTGGTACACAGTTCTTTGATCTGCAGTTTTCTGTGCATCAGGCTTGCCTCTGATTTTATTTACTTTTAACTTCAACTGCTTTTGAAAAGAATAAAGTATTTGTTGGTTTTGTTGTTTGTTTGTTTGTTTTTTTTTAAATAAAACACTCGTTTTGCACATGATCAATTATATTCACAGTTTTTTCCTTAGCAAATACCTGCCTCCTTATGCTTTGAAACAGGATGTGATCCCTGTTTTGAGTACATTGCTATTCTCACGAAAAGCCACCTATCTCTGTATGTCCAAATTTTGAGTGACAGTTTTCACTTATACGTTAGACATGTTTTTGCATTCAGCAGCCAATAACTCAAGATTGCTCACCTGCACAGGGCATGCCTCTCACTGTTCCTAGTGTGTAGCCTATAGGGTCTCTACCCCTAACCCTGTGTGTGTTTCACAGCAAAGCATGACTTTTAGGCAGGAATTGCTGTTCCTACTTCTTGTCGGTCACTGTGGGAGTGAGCATGGTAATTGACAGCAATAATGAGCCTTCTGGCAATGCAGAGGAAAGCCGCCTGCTCTGAATGTAGAGAAAACAAGAAACAGGGCGGGTGAAAGTACTCAATTGGGATAAAGAGTCTGGGGCAGGAGAAAGGAACAGAAAGAAATTGGGACAGGGATTTGGCAGAGCAATCCTCTGCCCAGGGTGTGCTGCAGCCCAAGCCTTGGATTTCCCCTGGGCAATTTAATGGCAGAAGTTCAGTGATTCACGTAAGGAAATAAGGGGCAGTATCCTTTATATCCTGTCTGTTGGTAGTGAAGAAATAGAATTTGGGTCTGGACCTTGGTACAGGCTTGGGTCTGGGCTTTTTCTGATTGCTGATACTTGAACTGATACTGCCTCATTCAGTTACCATGTGGCTTTCATTTTGCTTTTATGAATAAGGCTGCACTGCGTATTTTCCCATTCTGTTCACCCTGTGCTTTCTCTTACCTTTCCCTCTTTGATTGCCTTTATTGTCTTTTTTTGAAGGATTGGCTTCCACCTTATTATAGTTCTGACCATACTGACAGGTATAATTTGAAAAGATGCTAGTGTTAGCTGCAAAACTATCTGAAGAGCCTCCCTCTGCTTGTACTGACACCTGTGCCAGCTTGCTTGTTTGCCATCTTTCCATTTGTACAGGTGCATCTCTTTGATTAGGCTGAAGTCTAAGCTGTGTCATCAAAATAATGGTAACTTAGATATTTCTTTTTCCCCTCCCCCCTTTTTTTTTTTATTTCAGAGAGCTAGTTGACAGTGTAAATAGCTGTACTAACTTTACTGGCAACCCATAGTGTATAGCTAGGATGAGTGGCTAAGGCATGGAGAGAAAAGAAGGATGGTGGAAGCAGAAGTCTTTTTCAGCTGTCTTCAGTGCCTGACCCAGCATCCTGTGACACTAAATTCTGAGTTCTTTTCAGAAGAACAACTGCGCATTTTCCCTCTCCTACTTCTTATTGGATTGTAAAGTTTCAATTATAGAATCTCAAATACATGCAGAAAATAAGCACCAAAATGGCATTTCTAGTGTTTGGCTATGAATTTTACCTATGGAAATTATCTTGATCCCCTTAGGTATGATGGTGGAAAGATTGTTTATCTGAAATGACTCATCTGAGTGATCATCCACGTGGAAGAAGTTGGCTTTTTTCACCCAAGTTCACTGGAGTTAACATTCCAGTTAACTTGTTTCTCAGTTGTCCCCTGAATCAGAATTATTATGGCTACCCTTTTCTGTAAAACTCACTCAGCTATACTGGGAGTAGCTATAGGATTTTCCTTTCCTATTATAGTATCATAGAAACCATCAAATGCAAAAGCACTGTTTATTTCACTGTTATTTTCTTAGCCCAGTATGTTGTTGTTAGCATATGGCTGAGCATATTCTTGCTAAAAAGAGTGGTCCAGTAGCAAGTGAGATTCCAACCCAATTTTCAAACTATAAACATTATTAAAAAATAGTACCCAAATGTCCTTACCTGAAGAGAGAAAATGTAATCCCACATATTCCAGCATGGCACACCCTCATTTCACAAGCTCCAGTTGGCCTAGTTCCATTTGTGCCCAAACCCGTCTCAGAGACTATTGCAGACCCTTCACAAGAAGAGCTGGTATTCAGCTGGTATTCAGCTGGTATTCAGCTGCTTCACAGCCACGTTCGGTACCTTCTTTAGACGTGGGACTGTCCTCTCAATTCTTGTTCCCTTATCTTTGTACAGGTGTTTCCATGAGAGATGTAATCTTGTCATGATATTCATGTACATGCCTAAGAAATTAACTTCATGATGGTAGGGTGATTATGTTTAATCTTCTTTGCCCTGTTCTTGTTGTGTGAGGAAGTAGAAGCCATGTCTTTAATCTGAGCACCTTTTCCACTGAATCGTATGTAGAAATAGTAACGTTAGAGGTTCTCTTGTAGCTTGAAGCTCTCCACTGCTCCCAGTACAACTCCTGTGAATTATATGCCTGCCATTTCTTTGCATGGAGCTTGTTCAGTGCTATTTGTTGGGCCTTGAAATGAAAGAAAACTTCTCTACTACAGCCCATGTCTAACGGAAGATATCACAGAATCACAGGGGTTGGAAGGCACCTCTGGAGAGCTCTTTCCTTTCCCTGCCAGAGCAGGGTCACCTAGAGCAGGTTGCACAGGATGGCATCCAGGCAGGTTTTGAATGTCTCCAGAGTTGGAAACTCCACCACCTCTCTGGGCAGCCTGTTCCAGTGCTCTGCCACCCTCAAAGGAAAGAACTTCCTCCTCATGTTCAGATGGAACGTCCTATGGTCAAGTTTGTGCCTGTTACCTCTTGTCCTGTTGCTGGGCACCACTGAAAAGAGTCTGGCCCCATCCTCTTGACACCCACCCTTTAGATGTTGANGTAGTGCTGCATGGGGTTATTCTTCCCCAAGTGACCTGGAAGTGGTGAGCTTCTTAATGGGGAAGGAGATTGAAAGTACACCAACCTATCATTTAGGAAGTATGGCAGGTTTTTGACCACTCTGTGTTCCAGACAAGGAAGAAGTTGGGAAGGGGTATCTTAGGACATATAACCTGTATTTTTTTGTGATTGAGTAAGAAATAATTCTGTTATAATTCTGTAATAATTCTTCAGGGAGTTCAAGGTCACAGCTGTGGAACATCCTTTTCTCCTAGGATACCATTCACAAACTTTCCTGCTCCTGAATAGTGAAGAAGTCAAAGGGTTTACCAAACAGAAGCATAGTGTGACCACTGGTGGGACTATATAGGCTCTTCCATGTTGTAGCAGTAATTAAACCAATGCCAAATGTGCAAAAATGGAAGTTCCCATTGATTTTTTATTAGTTTTAAACAAAAATGGACAAAGATTCAGCTATATCCAGCAGATTTTAAGTGTGAAAGGAGGGGGAGGGCAGAAACACAGACACCCAGTAAGAATGGCCCAGCTACAAAGAAAGATACTGTGAGTGCAAAGCGGGGTTTTTTCCCAGGGGATGACACTGATCTCTTAACTCAGAAACTCATTTTGCTATGTGGATTCGTTAAGGAGACAGTTCTGACGTTTCTGTTACAATGGATAGAGAAAATGCACATCTCTGCAGATGCCTCTGCACTCTGCCTGCTGAAGAGCAGAGGTTCACTGGCAGCTTCTGTCAGAGCCTCTTTGGTGTTCTTTGATTTTGCACAAAGGACAAAGTAATCCATTGATGAGAGCTCTTTCCTTTCCCAAATTCTCTCCTTCGTATCCTTTTCTTCAAATACTTTTTTTTTTCTTTCTGCAGTCTATCTGCCTTTCCTTCTCTGCTCATCTTTCTGCTGCTGGGAAGTTTTTTCTCTCTCTCTGCCCATCCCATCATTCCTCCCCTTCATTCTCACCAAGACATCTATTCTGTATGTCCTACTCATGGGATGTTAATCTCCATACTTACCTCTGTTTATCGTGAAAAACACGGGACGTCATAGCTGAAAGTTTTCATGAATGATAATGACCATGATGATGTGTATCTAGTACGGCATTGCTGGTAGATCCTTGCTAAGGTATCATCTTCATGACAGGTGATAGCCTAGTGCTCCGTAACTGGTAGTCCATGTTCAAAGTGCAGAGTCCTACAGAGGTGATTAATGGTAACTCTGAATCAGAAGTTGTAGCACTGGTGAGTCTTCACTTCAGCACAGCGATGTGTAAACCAGCACTGGAGGAAGTAACCTGTTGGGGGAAGAAGAGGGATCTGGATGTGTTTAGCTGCTCACTAATTCAGACGACTCATTTCTCCCAGAAAGTAACAGAATGTTGTATTTTACATAAGCCTCCTAAGTGTCCAGTTGTGCTTACCTGTGCATTTGTTGTCTCAACTGTTGTGTCTAGAGAATAATGATAGCTAACAAGTGGAATTAATACATCTATAGCCACAAAGCATCATCTGAGCCTTAAGTTTAACTAAGTTATTAGTTGTTCATCCATTTTTAGATGAACTTTTGATTCTATTATATTGTGTTATATGAAAAGAGTAACAGAGAAGGGCACAGGAGACAGAAAAGGTAAGGAAGGAATGAAAGAAGGCATTAATAAAAGAAAATAATTAATTATCAAAATGAGGCTAGAAAAGTTAAGCCCCTGGTCAGAGTTAAGGTTGAAATAGACATTTTTTTATAACTGATAAGAATATTGTGCGACTTTACTATGTGGGTAATACATGATTTATGATCTCCTTAAATATTAATTTCCTTGCTGTTAAATGCCCCAACTTTGTAAATGATGTGATACTGACAATAAAGTATATTTTCCAGGGGGCTTAACTGGTTTTTAAAATGAAAGTGATTTTGGTTTGGATTTATATTGTGAGTGATGCAAAAGACAGTTTTTGCCACCTTTCTCTACTGTTAGGAAATTAAACTTCCACAGTTTGTGAGGAAATTAGATTGCTCCTGGAAAAGTTTCACTCATTCTGGAAGCAATATAAACCACTAGTTCTAAATTACGTCAAGTTCTTCTGCAACCATAAGCACTCTACTCTTTCTCCCCTTCTGTGTCAGCCTTACTTCCCCTTTCTCTCTTCCGTGTTGATTCCTCAACTAGATAATTGAGAGCCAAATATTTGTATTTTTAAATTTTTGGTTCAGCAACTAAGCAATTACAGAGCAAACAAAGCAAGTGAGAACATTTGCCAAGATACCTGTTAAAAGTCTGACACTTCTCTGTGGCCCTTTGCATTTACTCTGGTTTTCTTCATGCTGTAAAATGCAGAATATTCTATGAAATAAATATGATGCAGGGATCTGTTTAGTGTACAGAATGCATATTCGTGATAGTTAGCAGTTCCAAAAACACACTACCAAAGTCATCATTAAAATGAAAAGAGCATCTATGGAGAGCCACCCTGAAAGTGGTGTTCTTTGCACGTTGGAAAGCTTTAATCTTCTAGTAATCTGAAGAATTGTTTCCTCAGTAAGAGGTATGTACATGTACATTACCATGTAACTGTCTGCTGAAATGCAAGAAAGGGTTTGTTTAGGTCAGTTCTGTGGGTCATAGGCCTAAACTTGAATATTCACAGTGTAAGAAGTGTATCTATAGTATATAGATTATCATCACCACTTATGTACCAGTTCATGAAGTTCCCTGAACCTTTCATGAGAGTCTCACGGATGCAACACAATCGTGCTCACAGATACACACAGGATGTGAATGTGACATTTACAAGTTACGTTTTGAAGCTCTACCCAGCAAATAAAACTTATAGTCATCAAGTTTTTTTTCTGGAATGGTGCCTTGGGTAAGGCCTGTGTGACCCTGAGAGACAGGAGCTTAAAATATTCGATCTGTGCTAGCTCCCCCTGAGAGATAAAGACTGGGCTTTCTGAAGACCTCCTTCTGACCAGGAGAGCCACACTTGTACCATCAGAGAGAGAAGCTATACCCTTATATTTACATGATCAGTTAGAATGCACCAACACAGCTGAATTTTGGAACATCCTGTGTCACTTTTTACTTCATCTATCAATCCATGAAGTAAACAAAACCAGAGGAAATATAACCACTCCCAGCACTAAAAGAATGAATAAGAAATGACAATTTTTGGTAGACATTCAATAAAAAGTAAAAGGAACTGAATCCTGAGTCTTGTTACTTCCAGCGTGGCAGGGGAATCGAACAACATGCGACAGACTCCCAAGGACAGCGTCCTGTGCTCACTTGGTCAATTGTGTTCTGAGTTGTTTGGTCAGCTCTAGTTCTGGCCAGTTTTCTGATCAACTCCAGAGCGGTGTATCACTCTCTGTTGTCAGCAGAAGACACACTCCAGCTTCACGTTAGTATAGCAGTGAACAGGATCTGGCTCACTGAGTCAGGGTGATGTGTTTACAACATATTTCGGGGAGGGCACCGATTCAGGTCACATAACTGTACAATGCCAGATGACTATCTCTGGAGTGGATCCAAATGTGTATTTATTCCTGATTTGGGTTCTCTGCAAGCACAGACAAATGTTGTTAACTTGGCTGCGAGATGGTCTCAAGATGACAAAGATGATGCAACCATTTCTGAATAATATTGTTACTGTTGCTTCAGCTACAGGAAATGATGCTTGAACACTGCTGGATGCAATAGCGGAACGAGAATTCCTCCTCCAACAGAACACGCTTTGTTTGGCACCAGTAATACCACAGGTGAGGACCAAACGGAAAACCTTTCAACATAAACAGAGAAAACAATATAACACAACTGGCAAGCTTTTCATCTCTAGTGTCACAGGGAGTCGCTGTCAGGATGAGAAGTTAACACATGGAAACCAGCTGTAGCAACTAAATGTCTCAAGGAAACTTGTTCTTAGATAATGAAATCCATTCACAAGGAGTATCACAGAAAGTTGGAGTGACCTGATAAAACTCAAAAGAGATTACCAGATTTATTCTTGGAAAGGCAAGAAAGTGAAGCTCAAAGCCTGACAGACTCTAAAAATGATGAAAATGTGACGGTTAATTCAAAAGTTTTATCTCCAGATGTTCAAAGAAGATTTTTTAAGGATAACATATTGCATAATATGTTGGAAAACCACCTGTAAGTGTCCATAAAACAAATTAAGACAAAATCAGAAAACTAGTTACATTCAGAAATACAGCTGGACATTCTGTGAAAAACTGCTAAAATTATCTGGCTTTACCATGAACTCATTATTAGGAAAACTAGGCTGCTATGCTGCCCCTGGAGCAGCCAGGGAAACTAATCTGAGGAAATGGTGACTTACAGAGAGAGGTTACTACACTGGGTTTATACCAAGTGCAGCATATAGTATCTCAATGCAACAGTGCAGCTAAATACAAGACGAATTTGATGTGTACTGTGACATTGCTCCTTGCCCCTTCCCTCCTGTGTGCGTTAGGAGCGGACCATGGAAATGACAAGGGGCAACTTGAGGTCATCTCATAACCCTGTATTTATTAGAGGAGCAGCCTCTCATACCTATCGTGCTTGCTTGTGTGAAACTGTATATTGCAAACATAACTAAGATTTTACTGCTGCTGCAGACCCTCTAGTTGTTACAAGGCATTGGAAGCTCCAGGTAGCATTATGCGTTTTCTTTGTCTGAATAGGTAGAAGCTACAAGTAGATGAAGAGCTTCTTGCCCTTTAGACATGACAAGTTAAAAGCTTACACTACCCTTTGTAAACGTTTACAGTAAACTGATGTCCTTAATTGGCTGTCAAAGTAGCATAGATGTTTAAATCATTTGAAGCCCTTAATAAAGCCTAATTAAAGGTAAAATCATTGTTCTATGCATTTCACATGGGCTTTTGCTATAGATCAAGTAAAATCAAGATTTGAACTCAAACTTTTAGGAAGTCCTTAATAAAATGAGTCTCATTAGTGTCAAACTGCTTGATTAGGGACCTGATTAAAAGCCATTTGACATTAATGAGAGTCATTTTACGAAAGGCTTTTAAAATCAGTCCCATATACAGATGCAGGCCAAATTAAGAAAGTCTATATATGTGTGTGTAATGTATTTGTCTGTGAATCCAGTCCTATTCATGCAGTTGTTCCGCATACCTCACAGAATAGGAAGTTAGGGAAATACACAGAAGATGGCTTACAGCTCATCTTTAAACTCCATTGAATTTACTGCAAACCTCCTTAATTTTTTTTCCCTGCTTTATCTTGTACTAGTTGCAAATTCTCTCAAAAGACAGATGCAGGTCCCCAAGTTGTTAAGACATAAAATTGTCTATATTACACATTTCTTACTACAGTCTCATAAGGAGAGTGAGCACTGAAATTTGAACCTTCTTGGATCTGTTTCTTCTAGCAAGACAACACAAAAGGGCTGTACTGTGCTGGTGGTTTTGACAATGTGAGTGCAGTAGCTCATTGTCAGACCTTCATAATTAGAATATTCTTTTCACATTTGGATGTGGATATATCCCCTGTCTGTGAGCTATGAGGGGAGGAGAACAGCGGGGATACAAGGGTGCGTAACATCCACACACATGTAAGAAATATATTTTTGCACTCCTAGAACTAACAAATAATAAAACCAGTTCTGTTTAACCTTGTAAATATCTTCACCTTCTCCTGATGTCTACAGGCAAAAATCCACATGTTCAGAAGGTAAATTTTTCCAAGTTTTGCTCTTATTATATTGAATTTTTGTCTAAAATGTTTTGCAAACTTATGTGTAGTTTTTGCTGCTGATTCAGCTGTCATATGAAACCAAGTAGTCCCCATGGAAGATAAAATATCTGTGCCATCACGTTTGCTTTAAGTATATGTTTGTTTTGTTTTGAAAGTTTGGCTGGAATTAAAAAATGCAATTGATAGGCCAACAGTTCTTTGTCATGTTACTATGTGATCTTTTTCAGGGGTGGTCAATTGTCTGACTCCATTTTGTTCATGTATTTAGAAGATGTCACAGAGTAGCTTACTTGCTTGTAAAGTTATCCGTGTAATTTTGAAGCCTGGACATGAGACTTCTGTTTGCTTCACAGGCAATTTGAGATATTTTCTTGATAGCAAATTTGAAAAAGCAGGATTAGAAGGCATTGTTGACTAGGCAATAAATCATGTTACACACAACTGTCAGTCTCTTTAATTTTCCTTTCAGTTAAATATTTAAGGGCAGTACTCAGATTTTTAGGCTTTTAAGTGTTTCTTGATCTGGAGGACCAGAATTTTGCTTGTAACTATGCCTTGCGGGTCAGCAATTTCTTGCTTTGTTCACACTTTTCTTTGAAGGTAGGATCTTGCATAGAGGTATCTAGTGTGACTGAGGATAGATTTTTGAAAGATGGTCTGTAAGCCTACGTTCTTACTGAAGTCAATATGCTCTATCACTAAGGAGAACAGATCATATTATGCTGTATGTCTTAATTAGTGACCTGTTTTTCCTTTGTGAGCCAGGGGCTAGACAAACAGGTGTCTGAGACTAAGACCTTTTTATTTCTGCAACTTTTACAATGCAGGCTACTCTATATTGGCTATTCTTTGTGTTGGTTCCCCTCTGATTCATAGTTTGTTTCAGTTATCCGCCCTAAACCATTCTGCAGAGAACAGAGGTATATCAGTGTTTGCAGAGTGTGCCATCCCCTTCCTGCTTGGGAAGCAGGAACAGAGCATGGGGTGCTGTTGTGATGATGACCTTTGGCAAGCTGAGATGCAAAGCACCCTGCAGGAATTCGCTCCGGCACAAAAGGTATTTAACAAATTCTCCAATTCCATGGTGAGATCTAGTCAGTAGGTGGTCCACTTGTCTGTCTGTGTGTCTTTCCTTATCCTCCTCTTTGGCTTAAAGAAGCTGCAGTAAGAGGGGGGAAAAAAAAAAAAAAGAAAAAAGAAAAACAAAACAAAAAAACAGCTATTAAACTGGAAAGACATGTGATCTGCATAATTGCTCTAATTGCAGCTAGTTCTGCAATGAATAGTCCTGCTGTCAAATTCAACAACGACTTAAGGGAAAAAAATATCTCTGAGTCCTTTACTATAACATGAAAGACATGAAGAAACTCTTACGATCATTGCCATTCAGTTTAAAGAGCCAGTGACTAATTAAGGAGGAGCAGAAATGGTGCTATTGTTGAATTATTAAAGAAAGGATTAAATTGGCAAGCATAAATAAACAAAATTAAACTATGCACTTCTCTGGCCTTTTTGAGTTGCACAAATTGGTGTATCAGTAATGCATGACAGAGGTAGTGGTTCATCATCAGGAGGGATTTTTAACATAATTGTAACAAATATTGTATCAAATATAGACTACTCCAAATGTTCTGCTGTCTCAAGATTCCCAAAGAAACAAAGAAGTAAAACCACATGGAGTATTGGCAGAATTAGAATGTCATCCACAGACCTGAAGGCAGGGTTTATGGAAAGGAAAGCCAGCCAGCCCTGGCTCTGACACTAACTCTCTGTGGCCTTGCACAGATCTCTCCATGTCTCTTTCTTGATTTCCTTATCTTTAAAATGGGATAATAAAACATACTTACTTGTCTCATTCTTGTATTGTGAAACTTAGTTAGTGTCTGGATAGTGCATTTGCTATAGAGGAGCTAAAGATTTATAGGCCTCTTTTAAAATTTGTTCTTGAGACACAGCAGTGATAAAACTTCTGTTCATATTTAGGAAGCCTGATTTTACACAGCGGAAACCTAATCAGGCTATCCAAATCTAGTGCCTAGTAATAAAGAAGTAGCACCTGAGACAAATGCTTGTTACATGCTTAAGTGTGGCCATGGAGTATGGCTCCTGAACACACTCTGGCTTGAAAAATCAAGAGTGTTTTTACTGTTTCATTTCTACTTCATTTCCATAGAATTAGCAGAGAAATTATTTTATTTTATTTTCCTTTCTTCTCTTTGAAAAATTGTATGCTTTTCTCTTTGTGGTGGGTTGACCCTGGCCAGGAATAAAGCACACTCCCACTTCCTAGGGATGGGAGAGGACTGGAAGAACAAATGTGAGAAAAACCTCATGGGTCAAGATAAAGACAGTTTAATAAGTGAAGGGGAAAAAAAGAAGGAAAAAACCCAAAAAACCAAGTGATGCAAAGGCAATCACTTGCCACCTCCCACAAGTAGGCTGATGCCTAGCTAGTCTCCAAGCAATGGCTACTTTGGAAACACTGCCCCCCAAACCTTTATTGCTGAGCATGAAGTTATGTGGCATGGCACATTCCTTTGGTCAGTTGGGGTCAGCTGTCTTGCCTGTGTGCCCTCCCAGCCTCTTGCCCATCCCCGGCCTCCTCGCTCATAGTGGGCAGGGTGAGAAGCAAAGCAGGCCTTGATGCTGTGAAAGCACTGCTCAGCAGTGGCTAAAACATGAGTGAGTTGTCAGCATTGTTTTAGTCACAAATCCAAAGCACAGCATCATACTGGCTGCTGTGGAGACATTTAACTCCATTCCAGCCAGACCCAGTACACTGTTGCATCACCTAAAGTCTGTTTTCCTGGGGTTTGGTCTCATTCTAAATTTCTAAAGTCTTCTCCTGTGTGTGTACATTGGACTGAGATGCCTCTAAGCCCAGGCACCTCAGACTTTGAAATACAAGTAAGATTCAGACCAGAGGTTATTTCTACCGAACCTAAAGAAAATCGTTAGATTCAGACATACCCAAAGTTAGGAAAGTTAAGATTTGCATGTGAGCCTTGTACCTGGGACCACCTTTTATAGAGAAGATGGGTAAAGTAAAGGAAAACAAGACAAAATAAACTCAAAATTGTACCTAAGATGCAGTGGGACCAGCTGTCTCTAAAAAGTTGAAAACACCCTGCTAATTATTTTTAATCTCTTTGGTTTTGTGCATTTTTGTACTTCCTTGTTCTTTCCACAGCGTAAAGCTAAAAAGCCTGTTCTGGTGAAATATCTGTCCTGCCTGGAAGCGGGAAGTACTGTAAATGGCATAAGAAAGCCTGTCCTCATGACATTTCCTCTCCAGTTTTGCTGACTATATATTAGAATGCAATCATGTTCAAAATGTCAACTGATTTTGCCTTGTTCCATGCCTGTCATCAAGACCGTTTTCAAATCCTTTACCTCCTGCTCCCTGTCAGTCTCTAGGGTACACCTTGGTGCCTGTGTAGTACCTTCTCACAGAAAAAGTATTCTTTGGAAAGGATATCTTCTCTCTTTTTTTTTTTTTTTTCATGATCAAGCGAGCATGGATAGTCAGTATTATTGAGCAGGATGGCTTTCAATAGTGGATACTGGTATCAAGTCATGTTATTGGAAGACCAAATCTGGAATTGGCTGGCTGGTATTAGGTATTGTTTCCCTCTGTTAATATTTCATACTGTGTGATATCTATTAGCCTTCCTTTCCCACTGTTCGCACTAACCAGGGCCCTAATGGCTGTCTGACCTGTGGGGCTGAGAGTTTATGTTGGTGTTGGACACCCTCTCTTCACTTACACCTTTCCTCAGTTCTCCAGAATAAACGAGCAGAGAAACCAGCTTCAAGAATGAGGTTGCAGCTGTTTCATGCACTTGCAGCCTCCATAGGGAAGCTCCATAAACCACAGCCTTTAGAGGCTGACGCAGTGTAAAGCTCCATCCTATCCCACCTTCCAGGTCCTGCTGATGACATTTGCCATCCTTCTCTTTTGCTGTGTGTAGCTGCTTCTGTCTGGCCCCTGCTGATGGAGAGTTCTTCCGCCTTCATTTGGCACTTTAAGTTGAACCTGGGCACCAAAAAACCCAGATGTTCTGCAAAAACTGCTGCCTCTGGGGAAAGCTGAAACCTGAATGTACCACAAAGAAAACAAATCTGGGAAAGAAGCTGAGTTGAAGGAAGGAACTTTAGATACCTTTCACACCTTAAATTCTCTGTGAGTAAAGGGGATAACCAAAGAAGATTTAAGCAGTACTTCACTCTGTTTAATTTTGACTACATTGCAAATAAAGGAAGCAGCAAACAAGAAGACAAAGTTCCCATTGTCTCTGGCAATGGATAGGTGTAATAATTCTGAGTTTAATCATTTCTTCAGGTAGAACAGAATATAGAGAAAACTTAATTGTGTCTGAAGAATGATACACTCCACAGGAAGCTGAAAAAATATATGAACGGCATGATTTTAAACAAAAGCATCAGATGGGAGATAACAAGAGAGTTCACAATTTCTCCTCGTAAGACAGACTCAGAAAGAATTGATTTTGAAATTCTGGGTTTTGAGTCCCACGAGAAAGCCAGATTTCAAACACTCCAGACTGCTGGGAAGACTTTAGGAAGATACCTGGAATTTGTAAAAGGAGAGATTTACCTATATCCTGATGAAAATTTATGGAAGGTAGTCAATATTCCAGTAAAGTGGAGAACATAAAAATTGCTACACAAAAAACATTTAAAGAAACACAGAGAACTGCATGTACTGCAGATTTGGAGTCCAGCAGAGCAGCATGGGGCTATATGAGCTGTGACTCAGCAAGCATTTGTATTAGCGCTGGAGTGTGTGCGTATAGAGCGCACCACAGACACAGAGAGTAACAACAGCACCATTAATTCAGAGGATTTTCTCCAGGAGTGTTGAGCAATATGGGAAATGATTGGACTATTAATTTGAAAGCAATTAAAGCATCTATTAAATTACTTTGGACATTGTTTCTGGCAACAAATTACACAAAAAGCAGTTTTGTTTACACTGAAGAAAAGCCAGTACCTCTGGAGGTAAACAATTAAACTGTAGGTTTCCACTGCTAAGCTTCTCCTCACTGCAGGCACAGGAGAATAAAATGTTTGGATAGGCAGGAATTTGCTGCAGTACTCTGTGCTGAGCCCTGGAGCTTGTCAATAGATTCAAGACCCCAGAACAGCTGAGGAAGGAGTTGAGGATCTCTTACAGAACTCTCTGCTCAGAACTGAGAAAAGAGAAGACAAGCCATGTTGCGTGATTTGTGCCACTAGAAATCCCCTGCAACTTTAGGAGGAGGATTAAAAGAGGATTTAGTTAGTTGTATTGTGCTGGGGCTATGGTTCTCTGTTAAGGAATACCAGAGTTTTACACCACCAGATCACCTCCTATTACAGATTAGGACTGGATCAGGCCTGAGCGTATGACTGCATTTCTGTCAAATTAGCTAGAACACACGGTACACTTTTTATTCTGGCTTCACGCTCACTGCGAGAGGACAGGTGATATGAGATCTGACAGAAAATCTGCCAGGACAAAGTTACCCTTTAAACAAATTTTTAACAATTTTGGATCCACAGAGTGAATTTGTTCTAGCTGAACTATTTTTTCTTATATGTGTAGAACATGTTGGATCCAGCATATGTGCCCTAATCCATCCATTTTTTCATGAAGGCATGACAAGACCAAGAGGAGAGGGTGGGGAAAAAAGGTGGATCTCCTTCACTTGTGTATAGATGTCATTCACCAAGGAATTAATAAGTAGGAAACAGAATGTAATACATTACCACTAGGTAGGTGGGTGCCTCTTTCTTCCCTTTTGGAAGAGGAGACACACCATATTTCAGAGTTTGCCCAGACAGACAATACATGTCACAGGCTTTGCACAACCAGATATGTGCTTCCACAAGTACTGCTAGCATATTAGGGAAGCTCTGTGGTTCCTGTCTGCATTTAGGGGAACTGAAATCAATGAAAAGGTGGGTTTTTAAGTTTGGTTGATAGGATGAATAGTTGTGTACATGCTCATTTCATGTTCTCTGCCAGGTATACTCCAGAAAACAAAACAAAACAAAACAAATAATAACTGTAGTTTTGTCTTTTAATGATTTAACCAGAGGTGAACCTTGCATGGAGAAGCTGGGCATGATAGGAGTCTCAAACTCTGATAGCCAGTGTACTTGTGACAAAATCTTCCCTCAAAGCTTGTCAGATCAGTTTGAGTAAGTGGGAAAAAAGAGCTTTTGAGTAAGACACTCTTCTGTTGCCTCTGTGGCCTTTAGGTGCAATTTCACTGTATCCTTAAACAGATTTAACTGCAGGCTGACACAATGCCCTACTTCCCACTCCACACCACCTTCACCTTCCTGCCATCCTTGCACCAGATTTGACACTGCATGTCTACAGGGTGCAAACTGGGGAGCAAATGGGTCCACTAAAGATAACCTGATGTATGCCACAGCCACACACTTGTGAGATGCAGTAAGAGTCAAGGGTGAGACATATGTGAAGAATACAGGGCTACCCTATTTGGTGATATCCCACAGGCAGATTTGATTTAATATTACATGAAACAGCATCCTTTGATGTCTTAATTCCACAAATAATGTAGGCCAACATGAATTGCCACTGTTGCAAAAACAGTGTGTGCTCTTTTCTCACCAGGAGTACTTGGTTCTTCCCCTCTTCCTCCTCCTAAAAGTGTTAAAGCTGGACTTCCTTTCTCTTTCTCTTTTTTTTTTTTTTTTTTTTCCTTTCCCTGCTTTGCTGAGTCAATTTTAACCCACGTCAGTTTCCCAGTCCGTTTCACTGCATGGCCGCACAAGAGCTTGTGCTGTCAGGACCAATTTTGGGGCATTAGAATTGGCTTATGCTGATTTAAACTATGTAACTGAGTTAAAGCACTTATCTCAGCTATGGACAGAGGCAGAGGAAAAGAAGCCCAAAGAGACTTCATTGTCACCTTTGAAATGCCAGTAATTAACATGCTTATCTTAAAAAGGTCTCTGTTTCTCACAGATAGGTTGTTCTCAGATAAGCCAATGCGCAGATGGTATTAAGTAAGTGCCTGTACCATAGTGTAAACATAACTGACTACAATAAGCAACTATAAACTATTTGTGCGTCTACATGTAGAGAACAGTTTGTATGTTTATGTAAATCTGTCTGTTTATTGTGTAAATTTTTAAATGTTACTGTCAGCTTCCAGACAATGTTGTGGCAGTGTGGACTGTGCCTTTAAGGGCTGAGGTTCCCAGGCAGAGATTGTGAGCAGGGGGCTATGAAGCCCTTTTTGTTATTACACGCAGCCAATTAAAGCCAAATAGAAAATAAAGCAGATCCTTTGCGAGAACCTTAAGCCCTGGAATGATCACCGCAGGTGTCATCCATCATTTTCTAAAGAACTTGGAGTCTTAAGAGGAGGCAGGAGGCACTGGAAGGAGACAGAGAATAAGCAGGTTAGTTTACCAAAATAAGACCAAGCTGTGATACAAGGCATGCTAGAAAGAGCAGAAGCATTTTCTAAATTGCTTGAGCTCTACACTTTCCTGTGTAGACTGAATTTGCTGCAGGAACTTCCCTTTCCTCAGCATGCCTGTCTGGATTTAGCTTTGTAGTGATGGCAACGACAAGCAGCTGCAGTAAGTGGGATCATGTATAGCTACTTGGTCCATCACTTTGCTTGACAGGGCACTTATGTTTTGTTTCTGCTTTGAGGAGACAGATGCTGCATGTGTGCAATTATGCTGGATGCTCCACAGATTTTTCGGTAGACCTGAATAGCTACATATGGCCTCTGCTAAAATAGTATATTTTGGGGAGGTTTTTTCATTCTGTGTGATAGGAAAGTTTATTTGTGCATGTTCTGGTCAGGAGAAATGGGAGAATTAAGAGCAAACCTATTAGCTTAGCTGAAATGCTGGAGGATGAATGAATATTGCCTCACTGTCTCCTTAAAAGCAGATGAGAAATCAGTGGACTGAAATGATACTCTTAATCTGATTTCACGGAATCACGGCATTTTT
>VYXH01007974.1:0-31408 GCA_013397275.1 Burhinus bistriatus
ATGCAAAATTAGCAACGAAAAAAACCCCACCCTGTTCCAGGGCCTCACCACCCTNGGCGTTCTGGACTGCGAGCGCACATTGCTGGCTCATGTTGAGCTTCTCATCCACCAACACCCCCAAGTCCTTCTCCTCAGGGTTGCTCTCAATCCATTCTCCGCCCAGCCTGTATTTGTGCTTGGGATTGCCTCCGACCCATGTGCAGGACCTTGCATTTGGCCTTGTTGAACTTCATGAGGTTGGCACCGGCCCATCTCTCAAGCCTATCCAGGTCCCTCTGGATGGCATCCCTGCCCTCCAGCGTGTCGACTGCACCACACAGCTTGGTGTTGTTGGCAAACTTGCTGAGGGTGCACTCAATCTCACAATCTATGTTGCTGACAAAGATGTTAAACAGTACCAGTCCCACTGTTCACCCATGGTTCCCCAAGTTGCCCTGTATTGTCATGCAGCCACAGTTTTCCCTGATGCTTTCCAGCCCTGTTTGCCCCCTTATTGTCATATATGTGAGCTTAAGCCTCTCTGGATCCTTTTCTTCACCCAGCCAAGAGTAGCCCCTGGTTTCAGACTGGTTGAGTGCAGTGTGTGCTCCTGCTGGCTGGGACAGTTCTGCATCCCAAGACAAGGAGATTGCAGGTGGTTTTTAACCTCTCTCTCAGACCCATTTCTTCAGCAGCCTCATAGAGGCTGTATTTGCACACCAAAGCACCTGGCCTACACCTGCTGGGCTTCATGGCACTGGCATTGCGGTCAGCAGCAGCCCTGGCCACAAGCACCCAGCAAGCACCACCTTCAACAGCCCTTGGCTGAGGCTTTTGAGCAGTAACTGCTTCTCCATGCCTCATCCATCATGTGGACATCATCATCATAGCTTCACATACCAGTAAGCAAAACTCTTGTGTCGGGTGAAAATTGAAATAGGATGATGGAAGAAAGTTCAGGAGGCCCAGGCCAGTGGAGATCCCTGATGGCTTAAATTCACCTGTGGCTCAAGAAACACCATGTGGTGAGTCATTCTCAGTTGGAACCTGTGCTTTTTTAAGTGCAAGTTATTGCAGAACCAAGCACCCGAAAAATGGCAGAGCAGGAGACAGGATAAAGAAAAAAAAAGTATTTTAACTGGTGCAGGGTGATGTCACATCCCCAACCCGGCAGCTGGGGAAGAGCAAGCTTACTGGCTGTGGCATCTAAGGAATGGTGCAACCATCTCCGGGGCGGGGCAGGGAAGCATGTAGTTACCATAAGTGCAACCAGGAGGAAAAGAGAGACAAGCCTAGTACATTCATCAAGACAGGGGATTGAGCTGGCAGGAGAACCTAGGAGGTGTGGGTTAATCTAGGTGCGCTCCATTCCTGGTTTCTTCTGTGTGATTCTCTTGCAGCCAGGTATCCAACATCGAATGGCAGATTCTAAAATCCTAGTGTCTGTGAAATTTCAACATAAGAAGCTTTCAACTACTGTAGAGACAGGACCAAAGCCATCCTACCAGTGAAACTCTTGTCTTGTGGGTGGTTGTGCTCCAGTCCCCTGGCTCACAATCACTACCTCTTCCTCACAGTGCTCATTTCTGCCCACAGACCAACCCAGCTGGCCCCATGGCAGGTGAGAACCAGACTCATGTGACAGAGTTCATGCTCCTGGGCTTTTCCCGTGGCCAGCCCTTCCTCTTCGTTCTCTTCCTGGCCATTTACCTGGCCACGCTGCTGGGGAACTCTGCAATACTCGCACTCGTGTTCCTGGATTCCCATCTCCACAGCCCCATGTACTTCTTCCTCAGTCACTTGTCCTGCTTGGACATTTGCTACTCATCAGTGACGGTGCCCAAGATCCTGGCAAATGCCCTGCGCCCGCAGGCGACCATCTCCTACCTTGGGTGCCTGGCACAGATATTCTTCCTGATGGGGTGCGCGGGGGCCGAGTGCTCACTCCTGGCTGTCATGGCCTACGACCGCTATATAGCCATATGCCAACCCCTGCGCTATGCCCATGCCATGAGCTGGGGTGTCTGTGTGGCAGCAGCCACTGGCTGCTGGCTCTGGGGGATGATGGACTCAGCCGTGAACACCCTCCTGGCCTCCAGGCTCTCATTCTGCAGGGCTGCCCAGCTTCAGCACATCTTCTGTGATGTCCCCCCACTGCTGGGGGCCGCATGCAGCAACATCCACCCCAGTGAAGTGGCACTCCATGCTGCCAGTGTCTTTGTGGGCCTCAGCCCCTTCCTGCTTGTCGTTGTCTCCTACCTCCGCATCCTGGCCACAGTCCTCAGGATGCCCGTGGCCACCAGCCGGCGCAAGGCCTTCTCTACATGCTCTGCCCACCTGCTCGTGGTTACCCTGTACTTTGCGACAGCCAACCTGAACTACAACCGGCCCAGCTCTGGCTACTCCCCAGCAGCCGACACGCTGGTCTCCGCATTGTACTGCATCATCACTCCCATGCTGAACCCCCTCATCTACAGCCTCCGCAACCAGAAGGTGCGGGGGGCCCTGCGGAAGGCTGTGTGGGGACAGGGCACACTGGGCTCCCCAGGCAGCAATGCTTGAGCAATACTAGGGCTGCAACAGAGTGCTGGTGTGGCACTGGTGCAGCATTGCCCGTCTGTGGGAAATCTGTGATGTCAGCAGTGGGCTCAGGGCTCCCTGCCCAGGCAGTGGCTGCTTGTGGCACACCACCATCACTTGTCTGACCCTCAGCACATCACAGATGGCAGAATGGCAAAATCAAGTTGGGAACAAGGCTACAGTTCCAGGATTATGTCTTTATTTCGCAAGTATCATGTGCTGAGCTCAGCACAGGACCTGTTGCAGCTATGCTGCTACCAGGGAACACTGTAAAAGGCAATTTCATGTGGTACCAGACAAGTGCTGGCCCCAAGAAAGGCTGTGAGCTCTGCCTTGGGGCCGCCCAAGCTGCTGAGCCAGGCCCTGCATGGGACAAGAGGCAATGCCTTGGATTGCAAAATGTGGCCTCCACAAAGGGACTGTCACATCATCCTCCTTTCATACATGCTTTGGCACTGAGTCTGATGTCTGCTGTGTTTCTCCAGGCTGCCATGAATGCTATGTAGCATTTTGTATGTTAGCACAGCAGCCAGCAGTTTAAACAGGCCACCCATTATTCTCAGTGCTTGGGTCAAACAGCAAGTTATCAGCACTAAGCTGTGAGCTGGCATTGCTTAAATCTTCACCAGAAATGTTTGCTTTGCTGTATAGCCATTAAAAAATCAAAACACAGTTGTTGTGAGTGGTGTGGCTGTGGATGATAGTGGCTGAGGGCTGGCTGGTGATGTGGGGCAGCCAGCTTCATCTGGCTGCCACTGCCTCAGCGTAACCTCTTCTTGCCGGGGCTCTGCAACTGTGTCCAAGCTCANCCATCTCCACAGCCCCATGTACTTCTTCCTCAGTCACTTGTCCTGCTTGGACATTTGCTACTCATCAGTGACGGTGCCCAAGATCCTGGCAAATGCCCTGCGCCCGCAGGCGACCATCTCCTACCGTGGGTGCCTGGCACAGATATTCTTCCTGATGGGGTGCGCGGGGGCCGAGTGCTCACTCCTGGCTGTCATGGCCTACGACCGCTATATAGCCATATGCCAACCCCTGCGCTATGCCCATGCCATGAGCTGGGGTGTCTGTGTGGCAGCAGCCACTGGCTGCTGGCTCTGGGGGATGATGGACTCAGCCGTGAACACCCTCCTGGCCTCCAGGCTCTCATTCTGCAGGGCTGCCCAGCTTCAGCACATCTTCTGTGATGTCCCCCCACTGCTGGGGGCCGCATGCAGCAACATCCACCCCAGTGAAGTGGCACTCCATGCTGCCAGTGTCTTTGTGGGCCTCAGCCCCTTCCTGCTTGTCGTTGTCTCCTACCTCCGCATCCTGGCCACAGTCCTCAGGATGCCCGTGGCCACCAGCCGGCGCAAGGCCTTCTCTACATGCTCTGCCCACCTGCTCGTGGTTACCCTGTACTTTGCGACAGCCAACCTGAACTACAACCGGCCCAGCTCTGGCTACTCCCCAGCAGCCGACACGCTGGTCTCCGCATTGTACTGCATCATCACTCCCATGCTGAACCCCCTCATCTACAGCCTCCGCAACCAGAAGGTGCGGGGGGCCCTGCGGAAGGCTGTGTGGGGACAGGGCACACTGGGCTCCCCAGGCAGCAATGCTTGAGCAATACTAGGGCTGCAACAGAGTGCTGGTGTGGCACTGGTGCAGCATTGCCCGTCTGTGGGAAATCTGTGATGTCAGCAGTGGGCTCAGGGCTCCCTGCCCAGGCAGTGGCTGCTTGTGGCACACCACCATCACTTGTCTGACCCTCAGCACATCACAGATGGCAGAATGGCAAAATCAAGTTGGGAACAAGGCTACAGTTCCAGGATTATGTCTTTATTTCGCAAGTATCATGTGCTGAGCTCAGCACAGGACCTGTTGCAGCTATGCTGCTACCAGGGAACACTGTAAAAGGCAATTTCATGTGGTACCAGACAAGTGCTGGCCCCAAGAAAGGCTGTGAGCTCTGCCTTGGGGCCGCCCAAGCTGCTGAGCCAGGCCCTGCATGGGACAAGAGGCAATGCCTTGGATTGCAAAATGTGGCCTCCACAAAGGGACTGTCACATCATCCTCCTTTCATACATGCTTTGGCACTGAGTCTGATGTCTGCTGTGTTTCTCCAGGCTGCCATGAATGCTCTGTAGCATTTTGTATGTTAGCACAGCAGCCAGCAGTTTAAACAGGCCACCCATTATTCTCAGTGCTTGGGTCAAACAGCAAGTTATCAGCACTAAGCTGTGAGCTGGCATTGCTTAAATCTTCACCAGAAATGTTTGCTTTGCTGTATAGCCATTAAAAAATCAAAACACAGTTGTTGTGAGTGGTGTGGCTGTGGATGATAGTGGCTGAGGGCTGGCTGGTGATGTGGGGCAGCCAGCTTCATCTGGCTGCCACTGCCTCAGCGTAACCTCTTCTTGCCGGGGCTCTGCAACTGTGTCCAAGCTCAAATGATTGCATGGGTGTTGGGGCAATCCCACTGCTGGCCAAATCTGCAGGCAGGTACACAAGGGCCAGCAGTGTCCAATGCCATGTCAGAAACCAGGAGCAACCAGCACCAGTGCAAGGGTCTGCGTGTGGAGGGGAGCTGGCACAGGCTGCGTGTGCAGGTGCACGCCTGCAGCACAGCAGTGTTTCTGCAGCTGTGCCGCAGAGGGACATGTTGGCTGGAAGGGGCCAAAATGTGCTCATCCATAGCTCAGTTATCAAGAGATACGCAGCAAAATCCAGCCTGTTCCCAAGGAAACCTACCAGAGAGTAAATGGGCCTATGAGGCATACAGCTTGTTGGGAGCAGTGTGCCAGTTCTTCTTAGTGCACAACACACACTGATTTTATTCTTCAGGGAAAAAAATGTTTCTGTAAGCCATGCGTCAGGGTGGCCTGTTGCTCTTACCCAAACAGCTTGCAAGCTTCTCAGCCAGCTCTACTTGCTATACACCCTTCTTGATTGTAAAAAATTATTGAAGCACACCTAGTTCAGAGTCTCACTAGGACACAGAAGAGAGTCTGCCACAATTAGGCCCATTCTGAAAGACTCCTGGAAAGCAACATCAGGAAATAAAGGGTGAAATGTATGAGGAAAAAATATTGGGAAAATTTTTTCAGAGAAAAGAAACACAAAAAATGCCAAACCCAACCAACTAAAAACTTCCAGAAAATTTACATTAAAATTGGCAATTTCAAATCTGAATCACAATGTGTCTTTCTCATGATTGACAGACATAGATTGTGATTTTTATAGATCACAGGGCTGTTCTTGCATCAAAATGCACACGTCTGGCTGAAGGAAGAGCAATGGTCTGAGATTTCTAGAATATTGGATGGTATAGTCCTTATGTACCTGTCCAACATATGCAAAATTAGCAACGAAAAAACCCCACCCTAGTAAAGAATATCTTGATCTGGGAGACTGCTGGAGAGCTTGACCAGTCAGTGGTTTCTCAACCTTGTAGCACCCACATCCAAGATGGAGTAACAAGTTTGGATGTCATTATGCTAGGCAAAGAAGAATTAATCTTTTGACTGAAAGCTTTCCTCTCAATATTGTTTTAAAAAAGTTGAAGAAATGGAGAGCAAAAGAGAAATGAATCAGAACTTAGCTCTTCTTGTACTTAGCAAACACTGATATTCATCACAGTGCACAAGTAGAAGCAAGGAGAAAATACGGTTAGAATAGAGGGTCCTTAACCTGGAAGAGAAAGACCTGAAAATTACAAATGAGACAGGGCTGACATTCGAGCAGTTCTAACAGGAAAAAAAGCACACAACTTTAAACAGTGCTGCGACGGTTTCTTGCAGCAAGTAGCTATAAGAAAAAAAAAAATCCCAACAGAAGCAGTGAATTCTCCATTGCTCAACATTTTAAAATCATGACTGATATGTAGATATGTGCTTTGGCCAGAGAAACTAAGAACACATTAATGACTCTAAAGCAAGGGTACCAACATAAAATTTAACTGTATTGTTTAATCTAGTGAAGAGACATGACAATTGACCTCAGTTGCTAAAAACACATCTATGTAGAGGAAAGGAATGCTTTCTTTTTTCTTTTTTTTTTTTTTTTTTCATACTCACTTCAGTCTTCTATAATGGCAATGGGCCCCTGCATAGCCATCAGGCAACATCTTTAATGTTTAGTAAATGGAGGGTCATATGGACTGATAGCTTGTCTGAGAACGCTGTTGAATCCTGAGCACAGGAGGTTTGTTGGAGTTGCATGTAAGGAAAAGCTGCTCACAGCTGCCCTGTACTGAGGCAGGCAGGCATGGTTTCAAAGTATACAATTTCCAAGTCAGAATAGCAGCGAACGAAATCCTTGACTTCAGTGATGTGCAATCCTCCTTCGCTCCCCGGCCATATCCCAGTGTTGTCAGTGAGAACCCACCCGGAAGCCAGCACTGGTCCCACTGCAGTTCCAGGCAAACACTTGCTCAGCAGTGGACAGTACACTAGCCAGTTACCTTATTCTCCGATTCAGGAACAGTTTACAGTGCTAACATCTACTGAAGCAATCAAATGGAGCCAAAGAAAAAGCTGCACAGGGAGAACAGGATTTTATTATGCACAGCCCCAAGATCGTAAAAACATAGAATCATAGAATCATCATAGAATAGTTTAGGTTGGAAGGGACCTTAAAGTTCATCTAGTTCCAAGTCTGCTGCCACGGGCAGGAACACCTCCCGCTAGACCAGGTTGCTCAAAGCCCCATCCAGCCTGGCCTGGAACACCTCCAGCGATGGGGCAGCCAGAACTTCCCTGGGCAACCTGTTCCAGGGCCTCACCACCCTCATAGTGAAAAATTTCTTCCTGAGATCTAATCTAAATCTCTCCTCTCCCAGTTTGAAGCCATTACCCCTCGTCCTATCACTACATGCCCTTGNGTCGACTGCACCACACAGCTTGGTGTTGTTGGCAAACTTGCTGAGGGTGCACTCAATCCCACAATCTATGTTGCTGACAAAGGTGTTAAACAGCACTGGTCCCAGTACAGCAGGTATGCTGTACTACCTTGAAGGCAGTACATCTTGTTCAAGTGCAGGATGGTCCAGAACCAACCTGTGGGCTGCACTAAACATAAAGGTGTCACAGTTGGACCCTCTGCACCCCTGCTGGTGGCAACTGGCACTGCACTGGGGTGCGCTCCTGCAGCTTTTCACATGCTGTGCTACCCAGTGTGTCCGTGATTTATTCCTATTGTGATGGTAGTTGCATACCACAAAGGAACAACCAACTCCTACAGTGGCATGTTAACATCTAGCCTGGAATATACTGTTTCAAGGGAGAGTTTCAATTTGCAATGGACTGTTTCTGAAAACTGCTTTAAACATTAAAAGTAAAAAAATTCCCTCTTGTCCTGCTTCCTACCTGCTCAGCCTTTTCCCACATTTGTGATGAAGGAGGGCTAGAATCAGGGGCTGTTTTCCCTGTGCAAGGAACCGAGACTACAACAGACACGGGGGACTTGTGCTGCCACAGAATAAATGGGATGCAATTTTAGTCAGAACAGAAGCAGTTTATTATTACAGCTATGAGGAAGAGCACAGCGCAGCAGAGTGACAGACACTGCTGATATGAACTGTGCCCAAATGGGGCAGTTACAGAGTTTATATACCTTTAGGTTATGCAACTCATTCTTCACCAAACTCTGTCAGATAAGCAGGATACTGTAAATACCAATAGCATCCTTCAGATACGTGGGCTCTAGCCAGAACACCCTTTAACAAATAATTCACTCCTTTGTTAATTAAACTGGTGAGACCATTACCTGCCAATATTTCTTAACTAGTGCGTCCTGCAAACACCTATGAGGCATTAACTATTTTACTGCCATGCTGGGGAGGTTCGACTTCAGTACAGGGACTCAAACCACGCAACAGCAGTGAGAACAGGCTGAACCAAATACTGGATGCGGGAACCTACCTTTAGCACTGACTGCAAAGCACACTGGAACCCTTAGGCTAGAGACAAGCTATGGCACTGTTCTTCCCACCCCACCTGCATGTGTATGCTTATTTATACTGTCAGAGCAGTTAACAGGAAAAATGGAGCTCTCTTAAAAATATTCTACTGCCTGTATCAAGCAGCACTTGTTCTGATTCATTTGCTAGATTGAAAGGATTTCCCTAGCAGAACAGCCCTCTGATGGGCTGCCTGGATGAGGACCAAGACAGTTATTAACGTACTCTTTGTTAAGTGAAGCCTTTTAGTATTTTTCTCTTGCTCCAAGACAGATTTTCAAGAATAATTTTTCTCAGAAAATAACATAATTTTTACACTTCTTTTTTCAAGGTTTATCCCAGAAATGACATGTCCCAACAGTGTTCTTGGCTCACACAGGAAAACCAAGTAATCTCCTACCTCAGCAAGATCATCCTACATTTTCTTTGAGCCAACACACACTTCTCTTGTTTAATGGAACAGCTCATTACAGCCAAGCCTGTGTCTGTGTGCAGGAAAAGTCAGCAGTGCTCATGGTGATGGACAAATGTTCGCAGGCCCCAGCCCTGAAATCTGCCCACATAGACCAGGTTCATGTTTCTCTACCCCATGCTGCAAACATGGTTCATCCTGCAAGTGGAAACCCTTCCTGGGAACAAAGGCAAGTTTGGCCTTCACAGTGCTCTTTTCATTGACCCCAGGTACGATGAGATTCAGGGCCCCAGCAACTTAAAACAGTCCCATAGCTCATGTCCCTTCTGCCTTGACTGGATTAGAGTTGGTGTTTCTTTTCTGTGAATTGCCCTGTTGGGAACAGGAATGGACACACTTCTGCAAATTTGCTAGTTGACACGTGGGACAGCCTAGGTAGAAAAGACATCTTATATTGCACTCACATGCTATTAAACCATCCCACCTTTCCCATCTGGAAGCGGATGGGAACCAAAGTCCTCTTGGGCATAGGCGAAAACATTCCCTCAGACACTGGCAGTTTGTTCCTTGGTCTTTCTTGCATGTAGACACACCAGATCAAGCCAAATTAAGCTAATAACACGTAATAGGCTGAAGCAGAGACAGGCAAAAGTTTGGAAGGAAGCAACTTGGACAATGCTGGTTTCACTGCAGAACCTTCACATAATTTGCTGGAAAGAGGCCTACTTTGCCCCGGCACTGCCCCCGCCACCAGCCTTCATCCACCATCTCGATGTGTGTGATTGTGTCATCAGGATCAAAAGAAATCTCATCATCTCCATCTGCAAAAATTGTTCAGAAAAGATAGTCACAATGCAAAGATAACCCCAGACAGAGCTGGTTTTACACCCCTCCTCCCACCCTCCCCAGGAGGAGAATACAGAACAAGCATTCTGCTAACCCTCAGAGTTCATCTCATCCAATCCCCACCAAACAGCATACATAGAGAAGAAGCAAGACTTCACAGATGAAAGATGAAGCTTCTGTGTTCCCAAGTCAGGTCTCATTCTGCTTTCCAAGAGTAAGAAATTTAAACCACCAAGTCGAAATCTTTTCACCACTGTTGATGGTGTAAGCCACCACCTCCCTGTCACACTGCCCCAGCCAGCTCCCAGTGCCTCTTCCCACAGCCTAGATGGCAGACCCACCTCCTTGGTAATCATACAGAGCCACTGCACAGGTTCCAGAGCTCTCCACCTCATAAACATTGTCCGTTTCCCCTGCAGAAGACAGAACAGGCAGATGAGAAAGAGACTGAAAGCAGCCATATAGATCTGGTCACTGACAGCCTCCGCCCAGCTTCATGTTGCTCTCCCAAGAAAAAGGCTGGATATAACTTCCAGTACCAGCAAAGCTGCAACAGAAACATCAACAGCAGCCCATGCAGTTTGCTTATGTGGTTGGAGGAAGACTTCCCTGCACTACTCACACCCAGGAGACACCACCAGATCAGGTCTCATGAGAACCAGCCATTTGAGCGACAGGCTGAATTAAGAGGGCACCCCCAGGCCTCAGTGCAGCACTGGCAGTTGCTTGCCAGGAAAGACTGCACCAAGAGCATCAGTCCAGGTCCAGCTTCTTCAGAGCCCACAGCAGCCCTCTGGTCCTCCTGCCTGAGTCCTGCTCCAGCAGAGATACTTGCTGCCTGGCCCAGCACCCCATGCAGCTGATCTTACACATTGGAGCTGGGCAAGGGAGTGGGAGATGACCAAGTCTCCATCATCATGGGTGGCTACTCTGACCACAGTAGACTTCAGGATACAAATTCCCTCTAGAGTCTGTCCCATACATCCAGTGAGGTGAGCAGACAGATACAAGCTCCCCAAGACACGGGCTCTTCAATCAGTACTCACCCAGGTGGGGCTGGCTCTGTCTGGGCTCCTCAGGAAGGATATCCTCATAGTCCCCACCTCCATCTCCTCCATGATCATAGATAGCATCCAGTTTTCCCAGGGGTGCTGGCAGCTCCTCATAGTCAGCACCTCCATTGGTACTGTCACAGTAGTCAGAGGGCTCTGGCAGCTCCTCATAGTCTCCACCGACATCCAAACTTTCACTGTAGATCGGCTGATCCTGGCTGGGGATCTTGCACAGCTCTTCACCCAGATCTGCTGGCCTTGGTGGCAAAGTGGGTGGTGTTTCCTCATCCTCCCTTTTTGCCTCCTGCCACGAAGTGAGAAAGCGACAGTAAAGTCACCTGCAAAGCATCCACCGCGGGCAGCTCTCCCATGACTGCACAGCACCCAACACAAGGGAGCCTGCTCCACTGCAGGTGCCTTTAGTGCTACCATGACACAAATGGAGCATCATCCTCTGCACAAGGGGGAAATAGCTCAGCCATTAAGCGCCTGGGATTGCTGTGAAGAGCCTCGTGGCTCATGTGTTTGAACCTCTCTCACATACGTAGCTACAGCTCATTGTACTGCCACTGCACTGGCCCACTCCAAGAGCCCGTCTCATGGTGTAAAGTGCTGTGCAGCAATGTCCCATCACCATCCCGAAGTTTCACCCCTCACTCCTGCCAAAGCCTCTCCCACGCTATGGCTGCACTCCACTTCTTCCTGCAGGGCTGTCCGTAAAGCACAGCCCCCTCTCAGGTGCAATCCCCTCTGCTTGCGCCCGTTCCTGGCTCTCCACAGCCCGCCATGGCACCTGTTCTCCTTGTGACACAGCCATGTCTCGGTCAGTGCTCCCAGTCACCCTTGCTGGCACGGTTGCAGGGGCTGCCTCTGTGTGGTCCTTCTCTCTCTGTGGGACTTCCTGCTGGAGAAAAGTCATCAGATCTCCTCAATCCCTTTGAATGAGGTCCAGAGCAATGTCCATTCCCATTCCCAACAGAGCAACTCAGAAAATTTTCCTTCAGTTGAAATCTGTTCCAGCTCACAGAGCAACTGTCAGTTTTCCTCCAGCTGAAATCTGCTGCAGCGTCCATAAACCTGCCCTAGGGACTGGACACTGGCAGACCTGTAATGACTATGGGGTCTGCGCAAAGTAGCCTCAAGGAGGGAATGTATCAGGGAGAGCTTTGTTGGTGAAACCTTATCTGCACACTGAATGCAGAAACAGCACAATGTAGAATGAAGGCTTGTAAACGTGAAGGTTTGGGTGCAATCTCCAGTTGGAAAGGCCTGAATGCAGACTGCTGGGATAGCGATACTGGGGAGGGTGATTGCACTATGTTTGCCAGGCCCTAGAGGCAAGAAGGAGCCTAGGTCAAAGCACAGGGCGTCATGGCTGGGTGCAGGCATGTCCTGATCTGTGTGCCAAAAGGGAAAATTCAGTGATAGCTGTGAAGTTCAATGGCAGTCCTTGGCAGGGAAGCAGTTTAGGCAAGACATTACTGTAAACAGACCAGGTAAAAGGACAGGGAGCTGCATGACCATGAGGAAAAGTCTCCTTCACAAGCCTCAGAGGATATGGCAAGATGGCCATGGCTCACCTTCCGCCGAGTCGCCTGGAACTCCCGAGCCTGCCGCCTCACCCGGTCCTCCTCTGCCCGCCTTCTGCTCTCCTCCTCTGCTGACTTAGCCATGTTTTCAAATCGTGAACGTAGGCTGCTGGTGCCACTGGAAGCCCCTGCAGAGAAAATAGCTGATCAAGCTTGGCCAATGGCTCCCTTCCACTACCTCAAGCATCCAGGAGAAAGTCAGACCTCTTCCTCCCCCAGAGAAACTTGCAGTTCAGCCACCTTCTCCTGCCCCTCAACACAGGTTAAATCCACGTGCTACCACAGCACAGGCCTGCCAGTGTGCTGCCAGAGGGACCATGAGGCCCACAGCTTCCCACCAAGCCCAGGGCTGGTACTCAATTGTCTCACCTGCCTCCAGCGGTCTTGTTTTCTCATATGAAGAGGTGGGAGCTGCCATCTCATTAAAGCCAGCAGCACTCTGCAAGAGGAAGTGAATGAAGTGTCCAGCTTGTTAGGCAAGGCCAGTGCTGAGATCCCCTGCTGGGTTTGGCTACTTGCGACTTGCAAGCTTTGTTCCCAGCTGTGTCTGTCCCCATCTGTACAACTGCCACAGTCCTATGGAGGTTGCTGGCTGCAGCCCTGCTCCCCTGATGCCTCCCTGCACTGTGGGAGTGCCTGCTGTCCTCCAGCCAAAGGCAAGGGCTGCTCCTGTTAGAGTGGTGGTGCTCAGAGGGCTGAAAAGGCTACGTGAAGCCAAGCAGAGAAGGCTGCACAGTGGCAAGACAACTGCTGCATGGGACAGCAAGGCTGGGCATTCAAGACAGAAGCATTCACTGGTAACATGGCAAAGAGTTGAGTGGATGCCTGGCAGTCTACCACTTCCTGAGGTCCAGGGACCTGATGCATCTGTCCCCTGCACTCCCAGTGGTATGAGGTATGGAAGCACTTCCCTATTGGATGTACAGCTGCAGCTGCCTAACCGTGAAAAACGTGTCCCTTCAGCAGGTTGTTACCTGCAGTATGTGTATATATTAGCATAGGCTGGAAAATATGTAAGTGAACATCTGAGATATTGCTAGCTTTACGAGGCATGAAGACATGCCTCAAGTGGTAATAGCATTGACAGGGTGTTTGCAGCAAAAAGAAAGTGAGATAGAGAGGGCTAATCTACTTTCATGAGAAAACTATTTCATCCAAAAAGGAAACTGCAGGTAGGATCCCGCTTTCAGACAGCTACATTTAGTGTTCTACCTGCAGGTGTCACCAATGGGCTGGGTGGCCGAGTTCCTACTACAGTCAGCGGAGCTCAGAGACCAGTTCTGCTCTCCTTAAAGAAAACACATCTGAGCAGGCAAACAGCACTGCAGGCTCAGAACCAGGTCTACACAGACCACAGCGGAGACATGGATATGTTTATATGAGAGCATTTAAGTTTAGGAGTCTTAATATGGGAGCTGAATGCTACACAGTGTTCAAAACGTCATCAAAGAGGAGTTAAGATTGCCTGGCGTTATATTATGCTCTACTCTGGAGCAATGAATTCAGCACTACTCCAGTGCCTGAAAAACAGGCAATCAAGAACTTAGGTACTCACCCAAATATCCTTACTTTTAAAATCTTTGATTATGCTTCAATATTCTCAAAATGCACAAATTCATGTTCCACTTTGAGCTGATCAAGAACTGCTTATCCCCTCTGCATCCTGCTCCTCATATGACCCACAGTGCTGACTTTTGCACAAGTGCTCATCTGATTTTGCGTGCTTTTTTCTGCCACATACATGACGCCTTGCCTTTTGACAATGCACCTGCATTTGCTGTTGTTAAATTCATAGACCATGCTAATCTCTTCCATGGGCAGGATGCCATTCTCACTCTGCTACTGGCCCAGTGTACACATACAGTGTGGAAAGGAACATGCTCAGTTGTTACAGATGTGTGTTTATGTTCTTCCTTGGCTCAGGGCCCTGCAGAAAGGTCCTAATCTGCTTCCTCCAGCTCCTGAGTATGGCCATGCTGGTGCTGTACCAGGCACAATGTTATGCCACTAGCACTGTGCCCAACAACAGAAAAAGCATGGTTCAGGGAAGGTACCCTTGCTTCCTCCTCCAAATGCCCCAGGGCCCCGCCACCATCCAGGAATCTCATCTTTCAGGTATCCCCATCCATGCAGATCATTATCCACTGGCAAGAACCCCTTTCCTGAACAAGCTTGCAGTGTAGCCTGCCAAAGCACAATGTTAATTCAAGTGCCTGAGACAGTCTGCATTTTGACTGTGGATGATCCTTTGCCTGGTTTCAGCCCAGACAGAAAACTTGAACCAGCAAACTGGATGACCTCTTCTCATGCCAGGTTGCTCCCAATCCCATCCCTGATGGATTTTGTTAAGGTTTGCAGGCAGATGATTAAGCCCTGGCCTGAGATTTAGCTAACTGACCAGACCATAAGAAACTCCTGCACAGGACAGTAAAACCCGCAGAAGGTAACAAATAACAGAGAAGCTGATGAGTTACAGACACTGCCATGAAGAATGGCCCGATTTCACCAGTAGTTAAGGGGGGGTTATATGGCCAGTCACTCATATAGGGAGGTCTGCAAGATGGCTACTTGAGGGACCGAAGATTCAAGCCAGCTTCTGGGAAGCCTTCTTTATGTGTGGGTGTGACAGCTGTTAAGAAATCTTACACCTTGAGTAAGAACAGCTAGAGGAATAGCATCCACAGTGATACCACCTTCTCGCTGGTAGTTCAATGCAAGAACCACTCTGCATGCCTACTGCTCTCTGCAGGATCATCACCTACCAGTCAGTGCTGGCAACATGACACCAGATGTCCTTTCAGTCTGATCCAGCACCTCTCCTGTGTGAGAGACAGTTCCTGCATGGTGCAATAGCCTGTGGCCTCTCAGACTTCTCATAAGGCTGCACTCTCACAACATTTCACTCCAAGGAGCTATTACTGCTCATCCTGACTGTACTGGTACACACAAGGCCTGCAGGAGTGACAGCAAGCAGCCAGACAGAACACTCCCAGTATCTCAAATGGTACTAGATATCCAGGAGGGCACAGTCTTAGAAAGTTCTTCACTGGCTCTGCTATTAAATCCTGCCCCACGAGAAAGCAGATGTATGACTGTTCAGTTCGAGAGTGGAATGATGCAAAAGCAGCTGTGAATGGAAAAAACTTTTTCTTCCTTGCATTACGGTCTCCCCAGGCTGCATTCCTCTGCACCCTCTGGTATTTACACTGGGCCAGTTCCCTCACCCTTGCAATAGGTGTGCACTGAGCAGTGGGACCTCGTCTCCATCTGGGAAGTCTCTTCTCTTGCAGTAGTGCAAAGAGCAGTGATTAGCAGGAAGCAATTGCACGCTGCAGCATACAGTCTTACCTTATCTACTCTGTCCTTCTGGACCCCGTAACGGCCTCCAAACCCCTTGGCATAGTCTGTATGGAAAAAATGAGTGTTTTATAATATTTTATATTCTGTGTGCACCTCTGACTTCAGTATGCTGTGACCAGTAAAATGAGTTAGCTTTGTCTGCATCTTGTCACATATGGAAATAATAGAGATAATACATGTGAAATGCTCTGGACAGTAGCTTTTAAGACTAATTCTTCATTCCTTTTAGTGAAGTGCACAGGTGTTCGGTGCTGTATGCTGGCAAAACTGCTTCCAAGGCACTGGGGTGAGAAGCCAGTTGTGCTATTTGAGTGCAATGTAGCCTTGTTTGCTGAAGTTAAATATACAGTAGTCAAGCCATTCTTGGAACCTGCTTTGCCTCATTCCCACGTGCTCACCTTTTGAAAGAGCTCATGATCAGGAATGTACCTCACACAGAAAGCACAGTATAGTCTGGGAAGCCTGATTCAGGGACTTTCATTCAATGTCTCCCACTGATCCAAGCATGCGCCTACTCTGGCAGAGTTTACTTGTGTGCTTTGGGGGTTCACAATGTCCCAGTTGCTCCACAGCATGCAGTACACATTCAGTTTTCAGCAGCTGGATCTCAAGTATGAACCACTAGCTCTAGGTCTGTGTGTGCTCCAAAGAAGTTGTGCTGCCACCTCTCTGGCAGCATTGCCCTACCTGTTTGGGATGCATGGGGTTGCACATCCTCCTGATGGTCCCAGCCAAGGGCACTCTTGTCCTGACGATCCCTCTGGACCCCAAACTTTCCACCAAAGCCCACAGAATAGTCTTCAGCCACAGGGATCCAGATCATGGCATGGAAGAGAACAGACAAGGAGGGGAAAGAGAAAAGTGGCAGCACTGTGAGCTCAGGCTGTTCTCACAGGGACAATAGTTTTCCCTGCCCAGGACTCAGAGAAAGACATGGAGCAAGGCCAGATTTCCCCACTGGCAGCTGTAGCAATAGCCCTCCCTCCTCCCTGAGACGTGTCACCTGCTATTAGCACCTGCCTGGGCTTCCCCTGCACCCTTCCTTTGGTGACACACTGCCCAGGAAATCCCTGTGCCCATAGAAATCTGCTGCCCCTCTTCATTTAGCCTGAACTTTTTCCAGCAGTCATGCACCATGCAATGGCTTTTCTCATCTGCCCCATTCCCTTGCTGCAAGCAGTGGGCACCTGACAGCTCCCCGTAGTTTTTCCATCATTCATGCAGCAGATTGCAAACACCAAGCACAGTGCCCCACAGCCCCAGTGGGCACAGTCCCAAGCTCCAGTCCTGACACTGCCTGCTCCATTGGGCTCCCCGAGCTCACCTTTCTGAGAGTCATGCTTCTCTGCCTGGCTCTTGTAGTCGAAGCCCACTGCTGCTTTGTCCACCTTGTCCCTCTCCACACCGTAACGGCCACCAAAGCCCTTGGAGTAATCTGAGGTGGTACATGGAGTGAAACGCTGCCCCCAGCATGGGGCTGGTGAGGCAAGGGGTAAAGATGGGGAGCAGTACTGGGCAGGTGCATCAGGGAGGAGGAAGAGCAGCAGGGACAATGGAAAACACTAGAAAAAGCAGAGTGGATGGCAGAGAGTACCATGAGGGCCATGAAGGATGAGGGCCCGTGGGGTGCACAGGGCAAGCGTAGGTCATGGCAGCGAGAGAGCCTGAGGACCATGGGCAGCAGGACACACAGCAGGCCAAGAGGGCAAGGAAGAAAAGCAACATGCCAAGAGCAGCTGGGGAGGCAGTGAGAGCTCAGCCACCCAAGGACACAAAGCCAAGGCAAGACTTGGACACTGACAGCCATCCACCCAGTCATGCATCTCCTGAGTAAGGATTTCAACTTGTGGTCTGCCAGTCTCTGAAAAGGTCTGTGAATAAGTATATTGAGCCCTTGAAAGTACAGAAGAAATGGCAAACTTTTGTTGTACAGCTTACATTTTCTATAATGGAATCTCAACTACATGGAAACCACCAACACTGAATGCTGCAGCAAAGGCTGAAACCCACATTTCTGGAGGCACGCTCCAGCTTTCCCCCCAGACCGTCTCTGGCATGTTTGACCAGGAGGTGACAGAGGCACGGTATATCTTCCTTATGCCTCCCCCTTTTTCCATCTTCTAAACTAGTAATGTATTAACTACTTCAACTGTGTTCAGTTATTCTCTAAGGACTACCTTGTTATTATTGGCTGATGTACTAAGAAATTTCAGCCTCTATCCTGGCTGCTGGCTGTAAAGAGACACTTTCCTTTCAGAGACCTGGTCTGCCAGCTCTGTTTCCAAATCCTACCCTTCAAAAGGAGTAAATCACAGTTAGCTCTTTGTTCCCTGACCCTGTTCTTATAGCTCTGCATTTCACAGGAATGAGTTGGGGCTTCTCCAGCAAACTCAGCCTTATCAACCCATGATCATTGTGATCTAGAGAAATACGCATGAAAACATTATGTATTCAAGAACGGCTCTCTGTTTCATAAAAGCTCAGTCACTTAAGGATGAATTGCTAAGTCCTAGAAAATTCTTAAACTTATCTCTATTAAACTATTATTTACCCATTAGGCCATTATGAAATGGACCTTTTAGGATGCTGTTTTCAGCAAATATAGACTTTATGACCATTATCTTGATGCTGGAGTTTCCAATATGGACACATTTTTTATGAAAAACAATCCAAACACCTTACCCTACTTCTCACATTTTCATTTTGTCCTGAGTGATTTCTGTGGTTTTACACAGCCTGATGAATTTCTATGTCTACAATCTAGTATACAATCTCTTATACAGGAATATGTTAATGTTCCACAATTGCATGTGAATTTAAGATCAACCAAGAATGCCTCAAAAACATCTTCCTTCTTTTATAGTTTTCTCTGAAACGAACATGATTCAGATCTTCTTTTCTTGGTAATGCAGTACTCCTCACTTTTATCTGAAACAGTAACAGACCTTGCCCTCTCATCTTCTCTTGGTTGCAGAATATTTAAAATATCTTTAGTTTCAGTTCTTGCAATGTTCTTAATGAATATAGCTGCTTGTATGTACATGTGAAAGTTCGGTTGAATCATCTCCAGGATTCTGCAAAGGTTTGGGTGCTCTATAGGCTTTTGTTTCCATATCCATTGTTGTGCCTTTTCTTATATGCCACTTTTTCAGAAATCACTTCTCACGTCCCACAGTGCCTGGGTTCCCTCTGGGAGCAGTTGCTCAGAAGGACTTTCAGAAGAAAGGGAGCATCAGCCATCCATTGGGGATATGTGCGGGGGTGTCTTCTCTATTCAGCCATGACGTCAAAGCAAAACATGAGACAAGCGGAATGTACAACAGAAGGGCGGTGACAAGACAGCAGCAAATGGGGCCACAAGGGTGGCTGACTGGAAATAGGAATGTGAAAAAAGTGACAGGAGGGGGATAACAAAGGCGAGTGTGCCACAGCAGACAGCACAGGATATTGGGAGCAGAAGAGAAGCTGGGCAAAGTGTCAAGCGGTCACATGTGCCCATGGACTTGCCTTTCTGGGATGAGTGTTTCTCCACCTCACCCTTGTATTCAAAGCCCAGTGCTGACTGGAACAAGAAGGGGAGGAATGTCAGTCATTCTGAGGGCCAAGCCAGGTCTCACCCACCCTCCTCCAGGGGCTGGGCTAGGACCCTGCTCCCTGTCCTGTGCTGCAAACATGCAGGCACCTGGCCACTCCTCGGCTGGCACAGGCCTCCTCAGCCTCTCACACCACCCCTGCTGTCCATGTGGCAGCGTGCTCAGGAACAGGCTCTTGCAAGAGCCCATGCACTCCAGTCAAGAGGGCCACAATCCTGACCACACACCTTGTCAGCAGGCAAGACAGGTGGGCAGCATCTGATGCCAGGATGTGCACGGGAGGGACAGCATCCTGCTGTCTCCATCCAGTCCTGCCACAGCCAGTCACTGTGTATGGCACAGCTTGGGGGTTTGGAGATGCAAAACATCACAGCCCTCAAGACAAACACAGTGCTGCCTAGAGAGCACAGTGCAAGCGTGTTAATGCACACCAAAGAGTTAATCTTCACAAGTGCCCTGCAATTTGTCATCAGTCATTGTCCTGCACATATGAGGTGAGTTGTGTGCTTCAGTGGAGACCTGGTGCATGGCACACCTAGCCCTGCACTCACCAGCACTTGGAAAACAGCAGCTGCAATCCTAAATGTAGTGCAGTGGTTTAGGGGGAGCACTGAGCACAGGCCGCAAGTACGTATTTCAGCTGCCCTGTCCAACACACCTTGTCAGCTCGGTCCCGCTGGACTCCATATTTGCCCCCAAAGCCCTGGGCTGCATCTGTCTGCGAGGAGTGCTTCCCAACATCAGCAACATACTCGTGGCCCACTGCGCACTGAGAAAAGAGACAGCATGACATGAGCACCCACTGTCAGACTGGCAGGGTGGACAGACATAGGAACCACATAGCTGCTCTGTCCTGCTGCAGAGATGCTTGCAGCCATGAGGTGACAGGTGCAAAATGACCATGCTGTTGGTGGTGATGCCTTCCACACAGCCTTTGCCAGTACTAGCACTGCTCTGACACCTGTGATACAGCTTCAAGACCAGCCATCCCCGACAACCAGCCCCAGCTCATCATGCAAACCGTGGGATGCTGAATACCTGTTGCTCTCAAATGCCAGTAGAGTGGTAGATAATCACATGGGGAAACTGAGGAGAAAAGAGCAGTTAGGCATGCACAACTGAAAACCCACAAGCAGCAGGTCTGGCACCTGCTCCCTATGTTCTGTGTCTGAGAGTGAGGGTCAGCAGATCTGGCTGAGATCACCATTTATGCCTACCACAGGCCAGGCCAGGGTCCCACTGCTCCCTGATGGATGTGGTGTGGCCAGGAATTGCATACACTCCTCAGGAGAAGTGCAAGAGGCTGAACGCTTGCAACATCCTGGTAAGACTGGATGAAGGCCAAGGAGCTGCTTAACAAAAACATCCTCACTCTGCTCTGGCAGAATGGTCTGAGGATGGCTGCTCCATTTTGGCCTCCTGGAAATGTCTGTTTTTCACCCTGCCATCCTTGTATTGTGCACATCCACAGTGATCCCATATATTGAATATTACTGCAACCTTATCATCTCACTTCTGAAAAAAAAAAAAGAAATACTAAATGCTGAAAGGTACAGGAAGAAGCTTGATGACGATTATCAGGAAACGTAAACCAGAATTGATGTGAGAATAGAGAATATGAACTAGGGCTTCATCCCGGGGAGATAGAACAGAGATCTGTAATGCAGAATGTGAGGGGGGAATTATTATTCATTAGTTCTCCAAGGACAAGTAGGGAGGCACCTAATTTAATTGTTATGCAGCGGGTTTGAAACAAGCCACAGAAAGTCCTTCTTCACAGCTAAGGAGAGTGTTGCAGGAAGTTGTAGAGACGAATTATATGCATGGGTTCAAACAGATCCTGGAAACAGATTATGGGCTAGCTAGACATGTGTGAATCCGCAAAGCCATGCCAGCTCTCCATTCTCTCCCATCAGGGTCAGGCCAGTCAACAGGGATACCCTTCTCTTTATGAGAAAAAGACTTTTCCACTGGAGCCCAAGGAAGCCCTCTACAACTGTTACCTTATCCATTCGGTCCCGCTCTGTTCCAAATTTTCCCCCATAGCCATAGGAGGCTTTGGGGCCAGTCTCCAGCTCCTTCTTCTTGATGACCTCATGTTCCTCTGACACCTTGTTCCTCAGCTGATGGATGCTGGCAAGACAGAGAGAGTAAGGGCAAGTCACTGTGTGATTGTGTAGACACATGCAGCCAGCTGGAGTATCCCTGTGCCACTGTACCAGCCAGAGCTCAGCACAGAGCAGGACATAGAATCATAGAATCACTTAGGTTGGAAAAGACCTTTAAGATCATCTAGTCAACCCATTGACCCTACTCTACCAGGTCTGCCACATAAACCCACTACCAGCTGCCACCTGTGCCCACACTGGGCCCCTCTGTGTGGTAGCCACACACGTGCAGCCACTGCACTGTGGCAGGAGATGATGCTACCCTGGGGGCTGGTGAAGGACTCAGAGCGGTAGGCTCAGCAGGTGCATCCAGTCCCCACCCTGCAGCCCTCGGTCCGGGCTACACACTGTCTTCAACAGGAGCCCACACCTTCCTTCTTCTGTGTGCTGCACTAGCCACACTGTGCCAGGCAGTACGGGGATGTCCCCAGGGAGCTGCTGGATAGGGTCAGCTTCGGACAGGAAAGGAGCAGTCAGTCTTTGCCACAGCGACAGCCACTGCCTGGAAGTACTTGGAAGTCAACCCCTGGCAGCATCGCAGGTGGCCTGTGAATTTTGCCTCTGGTGCAACACTCAAACAAAGAGCCCGGACGCCGCCGGCAGAGCCCAGGTGGGCAGACTGCAGCCCCGGCGGGGTGGTAGTGCGGCACCGAGGCAATCCTCACGCAGGCTGAGGTCTCCACTCCCCTGCTACCCCGTTGCTTCCTGGGGCCGGACGTGTGCCCCAGGCGAGGAGTCCCAGAAGAGGGGCCTCAGAAGAGGAGGAGCTCGAGGGCAGCCGCCATGCAGCCCGCACCGCCGGGAAAGCGCTCTGAGCTACCCCCGCGCCCCACGGCCCCGGCGGGCAGCGCGGAACGGCGGGCCGGGCCTGCCCGGGGCCACCCCGCCCCTGCCGCGGCCCTGCGGCGCACAAGCCCTTATTTGGCTGGTTTCGGCCCGCGCTTCAGCTTCCCCTCACGGGATGTCGCCGCGGTGACGGCCCGCCCGCAAGTTCCGGTGCCCGGACGCCCCTCGGAGCCGCAGCACGGCTCGGACCGCCCGCTCGCCCGCTCGCCCGCCCGCGGCTCCCCGCACCCCGCCGGGCCTCACTCACTCGATGTGCTCGGCGCGTCCGGAGCCCTCGATGGTTTTGGCTCCCCAGCGCTGCTCCTTCTCGGAGATGTCGTTCTGCAGAGCGAATCGCAGCCGTCAGCGGCCCCAGGGAAGCGGGGCTCTGTCCCCTGGTCCCCCGAGCGCTGCCTGCCGCCCTTCCGGAGGACGGCGCTTGGTGCAGCTCCGCCGGGCCGGGCCTAGCCTCGAGCGAGCCGGGACGACCCGGGCGCGGATGGGAAGGGGGCGGCGGGCAAGGCGCAGCGGGGACGGCCGGGGGTCCCGGGTGCCCTATCCCCACTGGCGACCGGCGTCGTGCAGGGCGGGGCGCCCGGGGACGACGGGGGGACAGGGCGCGGGGCTGCAGAGAGCTCCGTCCCTCTTCCTCGGGGAGGAGCGAGCAAACAAAAATGCTGTGGGAGTTGTTTAGGAAAATACTGGAAGAACGCTGAAGTGAACGTTAGCTTTGTTATGACAGCACCTGTTTTCTTTTTGGAAGGCCTGAACACATATTTGACAATTGAACCATCAATACACTCTTTCCCAATATAAGGTAAAGCCAAAATACATATATAGAAAACAGAATAAAAAAATTAATACAAAGTCTTATTCTGTTCAGACTTAATTTAAATGCTTCCACAAATAGAAGAAATTAAGTAAAAAATAATTTTGACAGCATAGATTTTTTTTAAAACATTAATAATTTGGAACTTTGAGGAGGGGACTTGCTTTTTTGTCCCAAACTAGAATTTCGTACTGGAAATAACTACACAAGACTGAACCTTGAAAACATAGGACTCTTCTGTAACAGAACAGATTGTCCACCAAGAAACTATCTTGGAAAGGAAACCAAAATCTCAACAGACCTCAGAGACCCATGGCTGTGAATTGTGGCTGGCACTCCTTGGCGCCAGGAGGAGCAGGACTTTTGCTGTGCTATGTGATCCAAAGAGGTTTAGATAAAGGGTGTGAAGAATGACATGTCAATGTCTTGAGATAGTAAAGGACTGTTTAGGTTAACCAAACACAGGAGACAAAGCAGTGCATAAAAATCTTGTGATGCTAAATCAGTGGGTGATAAAATTATAAATGAAGGTTAGTGTTAATAAGTACAGAAGTAAAGCATATGGGAAAAAAAAATCCTAATTATATCTGCACAATGATCGTTCAAAAATATTTACCGTTCAGGAAGGAATATGAAACAGGGAATTATGTGCAATTATGTAGAAAAGTAGCAAATACAGAATTGGCCAAAAAGCCAAAGTGACTTATTAGGAAAGGAATAGAGAATCAAACAGAAAATGAAAATCATGGCACTGTATGAATGCATGGGGTTCCCACAGGCTGAGCCCTTCTATTCGCTCATCATCTCACCCAGAGAATTGGACGAGATAGAAAACAAGGCTATATAGAGGCACAGAGCTGCATCTGCACAAGGTGACTGTAAATAGAGTCGGACTCTTCCAGCTGGAAAAAAGACAAATGAGTGCCATGCTGGAATCCTGTAGAATTACAAACTGTGGGAAAGAGAAAATGTAAATCTTTGCTGTTTCTTGTAACATAAGTTGTGGGGAGGTCTCAGTGAAGTTACCGAGGAGTAGGTTTAAAAGAAACTAAATATTCTATACTAAATGATATTGTAGTCAGGTGTGGGGTGCACTGCTGTAGGAAGTTCTGGAGACTAAACATAGCTATGGGTCAGAAATGGCTTAGACAGACAGCCTGACAGTACCTGCGAGGGGTTGGTAGGACTTGGCTGATCCTGCATAGCCAGTGGTGCTGCATGGCGTGCCACACCCTGAGCCCCAGCCCAGATGACCAGCATATGCCTAGGGCCAGTGGACTCTTCACACCACCACCACCAGTATTATGGATTACCACACCAGACGCTCACCACGAAATCAGGGTCAGTGTCCCAGTCGTCTCCCAGCGCCTCAGCCTTCACTGACACATCATGGCCCACGACTGCTTTCCACATCTGCACAAGGAGGACACGGTATCACCCATAGCCCAGCATGTGGGCACTGCTGGTGCACGGCCATGGGCATGTCCGACCACAGCAGACATGGCATAACGTGGGCTGGAAAGGACCGTTGCAGGCCATCTGCCCTGCTGAGCGCTGTCAGCACAGGGCAGTGCTGGGGCACTCTCGAGCCCCAGCACTTCTTTCAGCAAAACACACAGGGATTTTAAGTGTAAACCAGAATCTTCATGCACGCTGACTCCACAGTTAAAATGCACACCTATTTTCATGTAAATTAGTGCTAGCATCCAACTACCAGACTCTGCTTTTCTAACATACATTACTTTTCTGTGTTGTGGGAGACTGTGCACTGCTTTAACCTCCCTTCTGATAAGCACAGTCATGGCACACCACCAGAGGCTGTGGCTTGCTCTGCCACCATGATACAATGCTTATTTACCTGAGGTTGGACTCCTCAAGTCTCTTTTCTGTTTTCCAACCTCTTAATCACTGCCTAGTGTGCTAGAGAAGGTTCAGGGGGAAGCTGTATGCTGGTCTGACAGCGCTGGAACAGTAAGCTGTGTGGTGTTTATGTCTGTCATATGGTAAAATCAGGAAATGGGGCTAAAATCATTGTGTGCAGGGCTGAAAAAGCTGAAGCTGCCGTGGTACGGCTTGTACAGGCTGTCCAGAGACGCCCGGAGGAAGTGATAGGCCCTGGAAGAGGAAGTTAAATAAAAGTAATGTAAAATCTAAAAGGCCTGCATTTCATTTTCAAGGTGACCATGAAAAAAGATGATGAAAAAGCCCTTCCCAATCAACACAGTTTCTGCAAAATGAGAGACAGAAGATGGCATGGCTTGCCTGCCCCTACACAACAGAGCAATCATTCTCAGCAGAGCTCTCGCTTCCTGCCACCTATTACTGCCGGTTGTGTTTAGGAGCCCCAAATTGTTCTTGCTGTCACCCAAAGCAGCTTTTCACTGGGGCAGAGAGAAAGACTGAACAGAATGTGCTGCAAAGACTGGACTGCTGAGCCCTGTTTCACATCACTGCAAACATCACGTAAACCTGTAAACAAACGAAAAGGAGGAAAGAGAACGGCTTTGTGATGGGTCCTCATTTAACAGCACGTTTTTATCATGTGCTTCTCAACAGCACCCACCCCTCAATCCCACAACCATACAGTAGCCTGCAAACTGGCCCCAAGTGCCCAGGACAGATGCTTTCTGTGCAAGCAAAATGTTTATGCTGAACAAGTGATTAATTGTAAAACACAAAGAGATGTTAAGCAAATAACCTTCCAGTTCACTACAGTGCACTGTTCAGTTCAGTTTCAAGCTGCACTTACCAATTATCTAGAGAATCAGCACTGCAAGAGCAGGGAGCAAAGACAACAGAAATTAAAAGAGCACAGCAGGGATGAGACTTTCTTTTGTTAGACAAAAGCCAGATAGTTAGCTAAGGGAGAGGATGTAGATCCAAGGCAAATTTACTGTGAAGATCTGGCTTTAGGCCTTCCCCTGGTTGCCTCAAGGGGAAAAAGGAAAAAAAAAAAAAAAAAGCTGTCATACTGCGGAACATAGCACACAACAGGTCTGTGACATACTCCGCTGTGCTTGTATGCACTGACAGTAATCTTACAAAAAAATGAATATAATTAATTGCAAGTAGAAGCAGGGGAAACAGGAAGGCTCATGTGGACAATATAGCACAATCTAACAATACCTTTCATCTGTGTTTCCCCTCCCTCATTTGTTAGCATCCAAAGATTTTTAAAGTTTGTGCCTCATTTTTTGTTACAATAAAACAGCAGCAATAACCAGCTAGCACAGGGCTGTTCAACAGGGCAACTGATTTGAGTAGCTAGCTCAAATACAGGTGGTTCAGGGTTTTAAATCCTGCTGTAAACAGTTCTTGACCATGTACTCTCCAAAGCCACGTACCATGCATCTTGGGAACCATGAAACCCACAGACAGCAATCACGCCACAAGGCTCCAGACACCCTTTATAATGAGGAATATCAGCCAGAGTAGCATCTCAACACTTTAGTTTGTCCCATTTTTCCCCTTGAAAGCATCCACTACAGCAGAAATATAGGGCTATGACAGGTAGCACAGTTGTGCTGGTTGATTTGGAAATGTGGTTCTTTAGAGTCTCAAACACAAGACCAACAACGATGACCAAAGGAACAGACTGAGAAGCAAATGCCGAGCACTATCAACTCACACATGCTGGGTCAGGAAGTTCCATTTGCTCACCAAACCCCTACATTTTGTTGTTGTTTCTCATTTTCCACTCTCAAAACCCATTCAGCTTTCTTACCTTCAAAGGCTCAACAGCTCCTGCTGGCAAACTTGCTGCTTTTTGCTCAGGCACCTGTTGCTAGCAGCAGCTTTTGGACTGCTGTGTGCTCCGAGTTCCTGTTTTAACTTCAGCTATGTTCACTTCCTGTGTCCCAGCCCCCAACTCTGCTCAAGTTATGAGTACCGAAACCTGCCCTAGTGCACAGCAGTTCCCTTGCACACTGCCCATCTTCTGGGATGCTGACAAGGCATATACCCCCGGTACAAATTGCTGACCCCATGAGTAGCACTTGATGGGACACAATCACATTTCTTAATGTGCAAACCAGATTGTGATCTCCACTTTCGTCTCTCTTCCAAAAAATCATTTTGCCACAAAAATACAAAAAAATTAAAAGGCTGAAGCCCCTGGGCTTGACAATTACAATGAGATTCAAAGCAAGCAAGCTACTGCTTACAGAACTTGGTATGAAATTTGACTCGGTACTTTACAGCTCAATTAAAAATATATATAAAAAAACACACTCATACATATATACACATACAAACATGAAAGCTCTTCCAGAACAAAAAAGTAAATAGCTTGAACTAGGAAGATGGAAAGCATGTAGTTAAAGAATCCTAAGCACTTACAGATCTAACTCTTTGGTACATTGCTTACTGGTGGGAAGTGCACAATTTTGGAATGCGTAGCATGAGTCACACTAGTTTGACACTAGATAAACATCTCAAACCAAAATAACTTCCTTTCTGAGTAAATCAAGTGAAGCAAGAAAATCTCTTAGAGTAGTCATTTCTATTTGACACAATGGCAAGATATATAGGGCTTAGAATAGAATAGAGTAGAATAGTTCACTTGGAAGGGACTTAGAATGATCATCTAGTCCAAGCGTCTGACCACTTCAGGGCTGATCAAAAGTTAAAGCATGTTATTAAGGGTGTTGTCCAAATGCCTCCTAAATACTGACAGACTTAGGGCATCGACCACCTCTCCAGGAAGCCTGTGCCAGGGTTTAACCACCCTCTTGGTAAAGAAATGCGTCCTAATGTCAAGTCTGAACCTCCCCTGATGCAGCTTTGAACCATTCCCATGACTATTATCACTGGATCCCAAGGAGAAGAGATCAGCACCTCCCTCTCCATGTCCCTTCCTCAGGAAGCTCCAGAGAGCAATGAAGTTGCTCCTCAGCCTCCTTCTCTCCAAACTAGACAAACCCAGAGTCCTCAGCTGCTCTTCATAGGACATGCCTTCCAGCCCTGTCACCAACTTTGTTGCCCTCCTCTGGACGCATTCAGGGACCTTCACATCCTTTTTAAATGGGGGCCCAGAACTGCACACAGTATTCAAGGTAAGGTCGCAACAACGTTAAATGCAGCGGGCTAATCCCCTCTCTTGACCCGCTCGTTACGCTGTGTTTGAGGCACCCCGGGATGTAGTTTGTCCTCTTGGCTGCCAGGGTACACTGCTGGCTCCTGTTGAGCCTGCTGCCAACAAGCACCCCCAGATCCCTTTCTGCAGGGCTGCTCTCCAGACACTCCTCTCCCAATTTATACTTGTGCCTGGTGTTACTCTGCCCCAGATGCAGAATCCAACATTTGATCTTGTTAAATTTCATGCCGTTGATGATTGCCCAGTGCTCCAGTCTATCTAGATCCCTCTGCAAGCCTTTTGTCCCTCAAGAGAATCAACAGCACCTCCTAGTTTATTATCACCAGGAAACTCTTGCATCCAGATAATTCATAAAAATATTGAACAGAACTGGCCCTAGAATTGAGTCCTAAGGAACACCACCAATGACTGGTCAGCAGCCAGGTGTAGCCCCATTCACTAAAACCCTTTGAGCCCTGACATTCAGCCAGTTCTTCACTCAATGCACTGCATGCCTGATCATGTCACATTTGGACAGCTTGTCCAGAAGGATGCTGTGAGGGACAGTATGAAAAGCCTTACTAAAATCCAGAAAAATTACATCCGCCACCTTCCCTTGATCCACTAGATGGGTAACCTTATCACAGAAAGACAACAAATTAGTTAAACAGGACTTTCCCTTTGTGAACCCATGTTGATCGTGCCTGATGGTTGCATTGTTCTTTAAATGTCTTTCAGTAGCACTCGGTATGACCTTCTCCATAATTTTTCCAGGAACTGAGGTCAGAATAAAACAGGTCTGTAGTTTCCTGGGTCTCCCTTCACACCTTTCTTGTAAATTGGAATAATGTTGGCTAGCTTCCAGTCAGGGGGGACCTTCCCAGACTCCCAAGACCTTTCGTAGATGATTGAGAGGGGTCCTGCCGTAACATCCACTAGCTCTCGGGTGAATCCCACCAGGCCCCATGGACTTGTGAACATTCAGCTGATGCGGTTGGTCCCTTACAGTTTCAGTGTCCACAAATACAAAGTCACTCTTCCTGCACTCATGGTCCTGTGGCTCAGGGGACCGGGCAGCCCAAGGTTTATTGATGTTACTAAAGACTGAGGCATAAAAAGCATTGAGTGCCTCTGCTTTTTCTTCATCCCTCTCATGGTTTGGGCTGGATTGGCCATGGACACGGATGGCAGATACTCTCCCTCACCTCTCTTCAAAGGGAGGCAGGAGAGAGAGAGACTTACGAGTTTAGAAGGAACTAAACTACTTTAATGAAATGTTAATAATAATATAAAAAGAAAATAATGAAATATATACAAAACCTTATCAAGCTCCCAGGATGACAATCACATCACCAGCAGGCACTGGGGAAGTCCCAGACTGGACTCAGTGACAGACGGTAACTGGATTCTGGATCTGGATTCAGGAACGCATAGAAGGTCATTGAAGAAAGAGGGCTGACCCTTTGATCCCTCAGCTTTTATACTGAGCGTGAGGCAGATGGGATGGAATACCCTGTTGGTCAGTTTTGGGTCACCTGTCCTGTCCACTCCTCCCCGCAGGTGTGACCTCTTTACGCTTTTCCATTTCCGACCCTCCGACGGGGCAAATAACCAAGTTAGCTGGCCTTGGTTGTTATAGCAATAAGTATAAGCAAGAGCCTCTCTGCATCCCATTCCTTGGTATCAACTATGAACATGGGTCTTATCACTCTGAGAGCAGTTTTCTGCACAACATGCTGTTAATTTCACTAGTTAGAAGAGGCATAGCTAAAAAGTAAAGTTACTGAACAAGATTGGTCCTGCTTTACCTCAAACCAGGACAATCCCTACTAGTCAGGTGACCATCTTCCACGAGGATCACTCCAATGTTTTCTTTAGACCTTCTCTTGCTATTAATGTACTTTAAAAAGTCTTTGCTGTTGCCTGACAAAACACTGACCAGTTTCAACTCCGAGATTTGGCCTTTCGTGTCTTCTCCCTGCATATGCAAACCACAGCTTCATAATCTTTCTGCAAAGCCTGACCTTGCTTTCAGGGATCGTACAATTCTTTTTTCCTCTTGTGCTCTATGAGAAGTTCCCTGTTCAGCCAAGTTGGCCTTCTGACCTGCTTGCTTGACTTTCAACACAGTGGAATTGCCTGCTCCTGTGCTTCTAAAAGGTGCTTCAGCACTCACTGACTCCTAAGCCCTCAAAAGCAGATTCCCCAGGGACACTGCTAAGTAGCTCCCTGAACAGCTTAAAGTTTGCTCTCCTGAAATCCAGGGTGGTAACTCTGCTGACCTTTTTTCTCATTACACTGAAAATTTTAAACTCAACCATTTCATGATCAGTGTGGCCAAAACAGCCACCTGCCATCACGTCTCCCGTGAGCCCTTCTCTATTCACAAACAAGTCTAGGAGGGTGTCTTTCCTAGTTGGTTCACTGAGTACTTGTGACAAGAAGTTCCAGTGTTATCTTCTACAAACTTCAGGAATTTCCTAGACTTGCTTGTCACAGCAGTATGGAATTCCCATTTGATGTCTGGGAAGTTGAAATCTCCCATAAGGACAAGGGCTACTGATCCAGAGATTTCTCCTAATTGCTTACAGAATAACTCATCAGTGCTAGCATCCTGGCTGGGCTATCGATAGTAGACACCCACTATGACATCTGCTTTGTTTTCCGTCCCCCTCATCCTCACCCAGAGGCTCTCAAGCACATCATCCCTAACTGTAAGGGCTGTACAATCAAACTTCTCCCTTACATACAGTGCAACTCCTCCACTTCGCCTGTCCTGCCTACCGCTCCTGTAGCCCTCCATCCCAGCACTCTAGTCGTGGGACTCATTCCACCAAGTCTCACTAATACCAATGATATCATAGCTCTAGGAACTGACCAACGTTTCCAGTTCATCCTGTTTGTTTCTCATACTGCATGTGCTGGTGTACAAGTATTTCAGATGTGCTCCTAAGCCCTCAGTGCTCCCTGGAGCAGCATAAATGCTCCCATTACCATTGCCACCCTCAGGTGATGCCATGCCACCNCATTGCCACCCTCAGGTGATGCCATGCCACCTCCCGTGATATTAGTTCAAAGCGCTCTTAGGGAGTCCCACCAGTTTACAAGAAAAGATGCATTTCCCCCATCAGGAAACTGTTTCCCATAACATCCTCAT
>VYXH01007975.1:8628-29596 GCA_013397275.1 Burhinus bistriatus
GCCTTTCCTTTGTTATAATACGTTGCAATACCTCTATCACATTTCTCTGTTCTGCAGTGATGGAATTCCCCATAGCGTTCTCGGCTGCTTACCTTCTGTCCAGCAGAAAGGCAATTGTGGTGCACCTGAGCTTCCTTTCAGCCCTCTGTTCAGCCGAGCTACGCCACCAGTACAGCGACTGAGCATCGTCTATTCAGGTTTGGGCGCCATTTGTGGCGTATTAAGGCACAGACTCAGTTCGGCAGTGATACCGAGACCAAGACAAGTTTCTTTGCTACAGCGAGGCTATATATGCCAGAGCTTGCACCCTGTACAGATCCTCCTAGTACTTTTCCACTGTTCAACACTAAGCAATACACGCATCTCGTGTGCAGCTGTTCTTCTGCTTTTTGATAATCCAACACCAACCGCAGATACCGCTGTCTATTGCTCCCACGGTTTGTTCAGTCCTAAGGCAGCCTGGCTTGATGCCCAAGGTCTTTTTATGCCTTCAAGGCTCACTTTCTCGTAGTCGCTCGACTCACTTCCCACATTATCCCACTCATTTTGGCCATTTGTGTGTTTAAACTGCAGTGAATCACCACAGAACTGAAGTCGAAGCCCAGTATGTTGTTTTGAATTGTGTTCCATGAAAAGTGACCACCTTCAAATGCTTAACAACTAGTCTAGCAAATTGTGTATATGTTGTAAATGGCATGTACAATAGGGAGTAAATTCCTTCCTGACACAAATAAGTAGTCATTTTGTACTCTGATGCCTGAATTTATTGCCTACATTTTAACTAGTAGAATTATAATTAAAGGGCAAAAAATTGTCAAACCCTTTAATAAGTTCAACCACAGTGTTAGACTTCTGGGTTTTAAATGATCTGAAATGTTCAGTGGATCATTGAAAACACAGGAAAAAACTCAGTTATTGCAGTTCAGTTTACGTTGCCTAAGATATATGAAAGGAACTTCATAGATTTATAGCAATGCCAGAGATGGCAGTTCTTTAGAGGCTGTTGACTAGTCCTACCAGGCTCATGGAAGGAATTGTAATAGCCTTATCCAGACACAGGCAACTGTTGGGGTGAGGGAAGTGGAAGTAAGAGTGGAAGAAAATGTCTAAATGGGGAGGGGGAGGGAGTATTTCCAGGTTTTAGAAAACAGTAAAGTAATTGAATGAAATGTCAACATGTGGAAAGGATGAAATTCATTTTACCCACATAAAGCTGGAGTAATCTATAGCAGGAGCATAGCAACCAATTTCTCACTTATGTACTATATGGGGAAGACTCTTAACTCAGTGCCAGAAGACAAGTCCCTAGTACACTTGCTGTTGTTTCTGCATCAGGCTGCAAACAGGCTAAATGCACATTCATTTTTGCCATTCTATTTTTTAGAACTGCTAATGCTGCATACTCACTAGTGAAACAGTATGGTGATTCCCTTACCTTCTTCCTTGCAAGCTAATATTTAATATTTTATTCTGTTGGTTACTGTTTCAGAACATAAATGTACTTTAAAAGTGTAAGTGATGTGGGAGGGCTTTCTTGCGTTACAGTGAATTTCAAACCTTTGTGCAGACGAATCACATCATCTTGTAAATCTCATCATTGTCACAGGGAGGACTGTCATTTGCTGTGAACGGCACCCAGAGTTTGCCGCTGGTAGGTCTAGAGCTGTATTTGCCGACTATGGTGACCAGTGTGATTTTGTCAAACTTCCTCTTCCCTATTCTCCTCTTCACCAACATTGTTTCAAACCACCTGGGGAAGAGACTTAGCTAGATTTCAGAATCTCTTTCTCAACTTTACAACTTTATGACTCTACATGTCTGTAACTTGGTCAGAAACAGTTGAGCCAGCAAAAATCTTTCAAGAAGCACCAAGGTAGTACTTCAGATTTTTGTTTGCAAACTCTGCCTCAGGGGAGAATTAAGAAAGGAAAAGTCGTTAGAGTGCAGTGATACTTTTGTAACCTTCACCACCAGGAACAGGACAGGCAGAGACAGGTCTTCATTCTCTTTCAGAAGGCTGGAAGTCCTATCCTGCCAAATTTTCTAATAAGAAAAAAGAGGGCTGTACAACTGCTAAAGATATGTATTTAATTTCTTTTTGAGAAATTGCCTAGATCCAGAGAAGCCTTCTGAACTACAAACCGTCACCTCAAGGGTAAGCTGAAAATCTGAGGCTCGATGTTTTTCCAAGAAAGAGTCAGATGCAATGGAAGCCTGGGCCTTGCTTATAATAAATGAGAAGAGTGAGACTGAGGAGAGAATACTAGGGACACTGACTAAGGGTGACACATGGTCCCTGGACTGAAGGTACTCTGACATCTGCTCTGAACTCATAATTGCCTCGCTGGATCCTAGAGAAGGTATCACTTCTGAAACTAGAAGCCAGTGTTTACCCTCACTTTATTAGCAACCCACCTGAGAATCCTAGAAGCTGAGACTAGTCACTACCGGCGTTTTGTAGTCTGCGCAAGGCTTAGGTCAGACCATGGCACATCAGATTTCTTATTTTATGTAACACTGCTTACCTGTAGGCCAGGAAAAATGACCACTGTCTCTCTGAAAACCTTAATCTTACAATGTGCCTACCTCCATGAGGCTGTAGGAGTAAATAAAATGCCCAGCAAAAGTTCCGCCTTTTTCTTTCAAACAGAACTTATGGTATTGCTGTTGTCAGATTCACCTCCATCTGTGGAGCCCAAACCTGCATAATCTCCTACAACAGGCTTTGCACTTCCATTTAGATTGCCTTTATATCAAACAGATGCCAGAAGCATCAACTGACTTTTCCAGTGCTTACCTGAAATAGTACCTGGGTAGAGAAAGAGCAAACAAAGGCAAAATATAAATTTAAGGAAGGCTGAATATAAAGGGAGAAAGCTTTCTGAAAAAATTTGCATTTTCTTCAGCAGGTTTCCCCAAGTTACCAATGCACCCATGTGCATGTAGCAATCTTGTTTCTTTCTCATAAATACAGCAGCAGCTTTGCAGGAGGGTGTGTGGATACACTACTTATCATGCTAAACCCACAAATATGGTTTTGATTTTTTTTTCATAATAACTACTATATATCTAGGAAAATACAAAATACTTTTTTATACTTTTTCTGTGCTGTTCATCAGATTGTTTTCTGGCATTTTTGCAGTAATTTTAATTTCCTCTTATTTAAACTATTGTATTTTAAGGACCTATTCAGGCAATTGTTTTGAAGGAGTATATGATGAGATATACGATGAAAATTTTTAACAGATAAATATTGCATTACTGATACTGTAAAATTAATTGAAACTATAACACCTAATTGTGTTCTTATGTAAGAGAATCCTTGTTGGTCTTTAACACTAATTTCATTATCTAATTTTTTTTTCTTAATACTTTTTAATGTATCATATTTTCTATATAAATGGTTTTATTGACCCATAGAACCACAGAATCTTTTAGGTTGGAAAAGACCCTTAAGATCATCAAGTCCTACCGTTAACCTAGCACTGCCAAGTCCACCACTAAACCATGTCCCTAAGCACCACATCTACACAACTTTTAAATATCTCCAGGGATCATGACTCAACCACTTCCCTGGGCAGCTTGTTCCAGTGCTTGACAACCCTTTCAGTGAAGAAACTGGTTCCAAATTAAAATGTTAACAAAATATTCGGCTATTGATGTGTAACTGTAAAATGCCTATATACTTTTTATTACTCTTTTAATGAAAATAAAATATAGTAAGATAGTAGGTAAGAAAAACTGAAATGATAATATTTAAAACACATCTATTACATCTTTAATAGTTCTCTACTGTTCTCCATTACAGAAGTTATCATAAATAGCCTGATATAAAGGTTTTGGCAACATAACAGAACATCTTCATCCCTGAACACAGAATTACTTAAGGACTTAAGTCATGTACTCCATTGGTCTAACTGAGTTATAAATTATCCCTCCGATGAGCCTTCTGAGCATATCTTACTATACTTCCTGACAATCTTGACAGAGACAGTTAATTCACAAAGCAACAAGATGAAACAAAACCAAGTAAAGAGTGCTTAAACATAAGAAAATTAACCTAAAGTCATAGCAATTTTCTTGTGCTTTATTTAAAAGATGAAAAAATATGTATGAAAAACTGTATCGTACATCTATCTGCTACATAGTGTGTAAATATGAGAATAAAGGTCTTGTACTGTAACATTAAATATTTTTTTTTAATGTTTATTTGTTTTCCTTTGTCCTGTAAGGCTGTAATGAACATACTTTTTTCCCCTGAACTAATTAATATCTTCTTAAAATATTCTTTTCATATTTGATAGACCATTCCTGACTACCGCTTTAAAGAACTGTCATGCTGGAGGTGGGATGTTTTTCATCACAGCAAAGAAAAGGAGAAATGAGGTTAGCGATACCACTGCTGAAGTGGAGAGGTGACTGCTTCTTTAGCGTTTCCTCCAGAGTCAGCTTTGAATATTTGGTGGGCACGAGATGTTGAAAGTCAGAGCAGACCTATGTAATGCAAGACCTGCTGAGGAGAATAGAAAAAAACAGGTAGCTTGGGCATTTGCTACTCAGATTTTAAAATGTCTGTCTTCATCATTTCTTTCTTCTTCATTTCTATATAATCTCTTATTTTAGATTGTTACAGATTTCCTGTAACAATTTCCTGTCGCTAAGAGGAGCTGCTCTGAAGCCCGGCTGACCAGCAGCGGAGTGGTATTGCTTGGTGCACAGGCGGTTTTCCTGAGGGAAGGACATGCCGGGACAGCGGAAAGACCTGCCAGGAGCTGGCAGCTGTCATGGGAGGCGCTGACGAGGCCAGGCGGTGCCACAGCACAGAGTCCACCCCCTGCCTCTAAGAAAGCACCCTAGGGAGCGCGAGCGACATGGATGGGCAAACAGGGCGTGGTGCGTCAGTCAGGGCGGGGAGCAGCAGTTTGCGCCACAGTTCACGCAGAAGGGCGCGCGGGCAGGGGGCCTCTTCGAAGGAGGAGCATTTCACTGGTCGAGCACCATTCTGAGACAATCTGCACGGGTCAAGGGCACTCAAGACAGAATGGTGGGCACTCGTCTGAGAGCAAAGGCTGCAGATCCAGCTCAGGGCTCTGCAGCATCCACCCCAGCGGTGGTTGATGCCTCCACCCAGACAGAACCAGGGAAGGGAGAGGCTGCAGCGCAGGCCTCAGACTGCAGGAACTGCCTGTACCATTCTCCTGGGGCAGGGATAGGTGGAACACCTGCCTACAAAAGGTATGCCCAGGTGGAGGATCTCCTGCAGCAGATGGCTGAGCTGCAGGAGGCANTGGGTTGATAGGGCCAAGGGAATATGGCAAATCAATAACTGGCTTCAGGACTGGTGCCACAGCCAGGGGTTTGGCTTCTTAGATCATGGGACTCACTTTGAGAAACCTGGTCTACTGGGTCTAGATGGGATCCAACTATCAGAAAAGGGGAAGATCCCCTTTGGTCAGAGACTTGCCAACCTTGTGAAGAGGGCTTTAAACTAGAGTTGCCATGGGAGGGGAACCTGAATCCATGCCACTCCTACCCATATGATGCTGATACCAGTGGTAAAGGCCCAAAACCAGGAGATGGGTCGCAGGTCAGCAGGAGAGCAGGTGGAGTGCAGCTGAAAGGAAACATAGCCACTCCAGCCAGGGAGGTAGATTCATTGGGGGCCCAACATAGATGCCTCTATGCAAATACATGTAGCATGGCAAGTAAACAAGGGGAGTTAGAGACCTATGCACACCTGCAAGAGTACAATCTAATTGGCACCACGGAGACATGGTGGGATGGCTCCTATGACTGAACTGTTGGAATAGAAGGATACAGACTCCTCAGGAAGAACAGGCAAGGCAAATGAGGAGGGGCTGTCTCTCTCTGTGTCAAGGACCAGCTGCAGTGCATGGAGCTCTGTCTGGGAATGGAAGAGGAGCAAACCAAGAGCATATAGGTCAAGATTAAAGGGAGGTCAGGGACTGGTGATGCTACAGTGGGAGTCTGCTAAAAGCCACCTGACCGGGAAGATGGAGTGGATGAGGCCCTGTATAGCTAGATAGGAGCAGCCTCATGTTCACAAGCCCTGGTCCTCATGGGGGACTTCAACCACCCTGATTATCTATTGGGAGGACAACACATCAGGCCATAAGCAATCCAGGAAGTTACTGGAATGCGTTGGTGATAATTTCCTTCTCCAAGTGACAGAGGAGTCAATGAATAGAGGTGCTCTGCTGGACCTTGTTCTCATAAAAAAGGAGGAGCTAGTGGGGAATGTGAAGCTCAAGGGCAGCCTTGGCCGCAGTGACCATGAGATGGTGGAGTTCAAGATCCTCAGGGTAGCGAGGAGGGCGCACAGTAAGTTTGCCACCCTGGACTTCAGGAGAGCAGACTTTGACCTCTTCAGGGACCTGCTTGATGGAGTACAGTGGGATAAAGCCCTGGAAACAAGAGGGGCCCAAGCAAGCTGGGTGATATTCAAGACCACATCCACCAAGCTCAGGAGCGATGCATCCCAACAAAGAGGAAGTCAGGCAAAAACACCAGGAGGCCTGCTTGGAGGAACAAGGAGGTCCTGGACAATCTCAAACACTAAAAGGAAGCCTACAGAGGATGGAAGCAAGGGCAGGTAGTCTGGGAGGAATAAAGAGAAATTGTCTGGACAGACAGGGATCAGGTTAGGAAAGCTAAAGCCCAGATAGAGTTAAATCTGGCCAGGGGCATCAGGGGCAACAAGAAAGCCTTCTACAGGTGTATCAATGACAAAAGGAAGATTAGGGAAAATGTGGGCCCACTTAAGAAGGAGAAGGGACACCTGGTCACCCAGGATATGGAGAAGGCTGAGGTACTCAACAACTTTTTTGCCTCAGTCTTCACTGGTGAAGGCTCTGACCACACTGCTCAAGTTGCAGAAGGTAAAGGCAGGCACTGGGAAAATGAGGTACCGCCCACTGTAAGAGAAGATGAAGTCCGAGACCAGCTGAGGAACTTAAATGTGCACAAGTCCATGGGACGTGATGAGATTCATCCTTGGGTCCTGAGAAAACTGGCAGATATTGTTGCCAAGCCACTACCCATCATATTTGAGAAGTCATGGTGGCCTGGTGAAATTCCTGCTGATTGGAAAAGGGGAAACATATCCCCCATTTTCAAAAAGGGTAAAAATGAATACTCGGGGAACTACAAGCTGGTCAGTCTTATCTCTGCGCCCGGCAAGATCATGGAGCAGATCCTCCTGGAAACTCTGGTAAAGCACATGGAAAAAAAGGAGGTGACTGGTGGAAGCTAGCATGGCTTCCTTAAGGGCAAATCATGCCTGACAAATTTGGTGGCCTTCTGTGATGAGGTTACAGCCTTGGTGGATAAGGGAAGAGCAACAGATGTCATCTACCTCGACTTGTGCAAAGCATTTGACACTGTCCCGCATGTCCTGGTCACTAAACTGGAGAGACATGGATTTGATGGATGGACCAATCGGTGGATAAGGAACTGGCTGGATGGCCACACTCAAAGAGTTGTGGTCAACGGGTCGACATCCAAGTGGCGTGCAGTGACAAGTGGTGTTCCTCAGGGGTCAGTACTGGAACCGGTACTATTTAACATCTTTGTGGGCAACATGGATGTAGGGACTGAGTGCAACCTCAGCAAGTTTGCTGACACCAAGCTGTGTGGAGCAGTTGACATGCTGGAGGAAAGGGATGCCATCCAAAGGGACCTGGACAGGCTTGAGAGGTGGGCCCCAGCCAACCTCATGAAGTTCAATAAGGCCAAGTGAAAGGTCCTGCATGTGGGTCAAGGCAATCTCATGCACAAATACAGGCTGGGCGGAGAATGGATCGAGAGCAGCCCTGAGGAGGAGAGGGACTTGGGGCTGTTTCTAGATGAAAGGCTCAACATGAGCCAGCAATGTGCGCTCACAGCCCAGGGGACAAACCACATCCTGGGCTGCATCAAAAGAAGCGTGGCCAGCAGCTCAAGGGAGGTGCTTCTGCCCCTTTACTCTGCTCTTGTGAGACCCCACCTGGAATACTATGTCCAGCTCTGGAGCCCCCAGCATAAGAAGGACGTGGAACTGTTGGAGCGGGTCCAGAGGAGGGCCTTGAAGATGATCAGAGGATTAGAGCACCCCTGCTGTGAGGACAGGCTGAAAGAGTTGGGGTTGTTCAGCCTGGAGAAAAGAAGGCTCTGGGCAGACCTTATAGCAGCCTTCCAGTATCTGAAAGGGGCCTACAGGAAAGCTGGAGACGGATTCTTTACAAGGGCATGTAGTGATAGGAGGGGTAATGGCTTCAAAATGGAAGAAGGTAGATTTAGATTAGAACTGAGGAAGAAATTCTTTACTGTGAGTAAAGTAGTGAGGCACCGGAAGAGGTTGCCCAGGGAAGTTGTGGAGGCCCCATCCCTGGAAGTGTTCAAGGCCAGGTTGGAGGAGGCTTTCAGCAATCTGGACTAGTGGGAGGTGTCCTTGCCCATGGCAAGGGGGTTGGAACTAGATGATCTTTATGGTGCCTTCCAAGCTAAACCATTCTATGATTCTATGATTCCTTCTTAGTCTGTATTTTTTTTTTTTTCATTTAATCCTTAAAGGACATGTATAAAGAGCCACCATAAAGTCTTACCACAAATAAATATACATGATATTTGAGTATGCATGGAGACTTCATCAGAGGGCTAAGCATGTGTTTCAGATTTGTTCTGAATGAAGATTTTTTATACCTTGTAGTTTTTTCCTAATACTTGCAATTTCATTCAAATTCCTTTAAGCTTCCCATAAGAGATTAAGCTGCCTTTAACGGAAACTGAATAAGGTTCTAACTAAACTGGAATTACTATAAAGCTGTATACCATGTAAATCATGTTGTCACATAGTTTAAAAAGTCATAGATAATACTAATGTGCTCTTTCCTGAAGCAATAGTTTCTGATTTAATATGGTAATGCTCTTGCATCCACTACAGAAGCAGACCATCATGCATGTATTTCTTGCTTATAAAAAGACAGTTTTAAGGTTATCTTGAATTGCCATTACATTTGAACACAGAAATGTCAGTATTGTTCTCAGGCAGAATTTCATTACTACTTTTAATATTCATTACAAATTTACTTCCAGTAGACATTGAGGACCTTTTAGTACATATAGGGGTTTTTTTGTGTTAAAAGATTTTCATCATTAATTTACAATAAAGTGTTAAAATTGCCATTTTCACCCTCACTAACCCATGAAATCAGTTGTCTGTCTGATTTATTGGGAGCTTAGCATAGTTTTACAAGTGGGGTAGAGGAATAGATAGCTTCTGAGAAACAAGTTTCCTCCTTACGGATATAAAAATTCTCATAACAAATCAATTCTGTCATGAAAATTACAAGTGCAAGACATACCATGAATTGTATGATTTTTTTCTGAGTGTAGACTGAATATTTTTCTTTCATTACATCTTTGCTGAGCAGAAAAGGTCTTTTTTTTTTTAATTGATATTTTTGGTCACATGAGAACAAAATGGTTACTGTCAAAATTCCAAGTAAGTATGGGACGAACTTTCCGCATCTCACAAAGAATATTAAATTATTATGCCAAGTGTATCACACCTCCTATGTTAGCGACTGAAGATGAAAAATAAAGAATACAAACCTACAGTAAAAAAGAATAAATGACAGAATGTAACACTAATCATGTATGATTTCTGAGACATAAAATAACATCAGAAAAACCATAAAAAGCTGTTGGCAATATGTCAGAATAAAGACTCCTCAGATTCACTCCTACTTTAATATTCTTTGATAATAAGAAAAAGTGTGTATCTTTGGTATTTTTTAAAGTTTAAGTTTTTTAATGGATAAAAGTAATATTAATGTAAAAAAAAATCAAATTTGCATTAGGAAAAAAACCTCATTAAAAAAATATGTGAAGAGTACTTGAAGCAGCTCTGAGCAAACAATACACATCTAGGTTATTTTCAATAATAGAGATGATTTAAGAGATACAAAATATTTATCTCAACTTCAGAGAATGTATTCTATCAATTAGGAGGTTAATTGAAAATTTGGTATGAATTCTGTCAGATTTAAATTTTGAACAATTTTGTATAAGAGAAATATATTTCTCTAATGATACAGTCCCTTTCTGATTAACTTTAAAAACATCTTTGAGTCCCATTGAGCCCTTTAGATTTCAGAACAGAAGATACTTATCTCTTAGGGCACAATACAATTTCATTTTAAAATCATACACAGATTGTCATTCCCTGCCCCTCAAGTAAGACTTCAGGCACTGACACTTTCCCGCTTACTCAGTTTTCAAAACTGAATTGTACTTTTTCAGTGGTTCCTATGGCCTTGCTATAAAACACATGTATCAACTTCTCAGCTTCCCAAGGCACAGAGGGCACTATCCAACCTGATGAGGCTGACCCCTCACCTCTCTGTCCTTTTTGAAGGGCAAACATGGTTTTGAAAATCTAGAAGGAGTATTTTCCCCTTTTCCTGTGCAAATATAAGATACTCTTCTTGTTGTTTTTCAAGGGCTAGCAAATGCAATATGCACTTTACCAGTGAATCAATGTCTAATCCAATATTTTGTGATATTTCCCAAACAGATAGAATGACACAATTCTTCTTAATCTATCAGTCTAATGAATCTATAGCATTTGGTTGAGAGTCATAGACGTAGAAATAAAAAGCTCCCATATCACCGATTAAATTCTGAGACCATCAGGGCCAAAGCACATAATCATCAGCAAGGGAGCTGTATACTGCAAGTGTGCTCCAGCCAACCAAATGACATTGCTTTATGGGATCATACGGTATTTAAAGTGCAAATGATTTCCAAGTGTTAGAGCATTAATTAGAGAATATTCTGGGTGCAAAAGCTTTAAACACCATTGTGCTGCATCCTAGTGCTAGAAAACTAGCAAGCAGTCAAACAATGGGAGTTACTCCTCATTATTTCAATAAGAACTAAAAATGTAAACACCCAAATAAGTCAGTATTTGCACAGCCCTAGAAGTGAATAGCTAATAAACCCAAGAAGATTGCCTTACTTTGTGTAACTGTGCAATCATCAAATACAAATAAAGAAAATTAAAAAAAAAAAAGGATTAATAAGTTTCTAGCATTTTCCTTTTCCACAAATTGGAAATAGTTTTTACTTCATTTCTCTGAAAAATCAGGTCTTTTTATCTGCTAGAACATAAAACCTTGCTATATTCTGAAGGCCTAACACTGTATGTGATTCAGATGAATAGCACCACTGAAATTCATCCAAATCTGAGGATAAAATTACTTGCACATACTTCTTCTTAACTAATGTATTTAATAAGAAAGTCATTGATCTCTGAAATTTTGATCATGACTCATTGCATAACTAGGAATAGAAGAAAGAATTAAACTAAATGAAAATCAGGGAAGATACCTGCTTTGTTCTTTGGCTTCGTGACCATTTCTATATTGTGTTTTCAGGGTGTTTCAAATGAGATTGGGAGATTAAAGTGGCTCTAGCCCCTATCTGATCTGGATTACAAAGCTCAGAGCATTTCTTGCTCTTCCTCCCTTTTTGTTTTCATTAGATATAGCACGAGGAACTCAGCGCATCAGATCTCCTGAAAACAACCAGGATTTGGCACTGCAGAGCCTGTAGGGATGCTGTGAATTGCCAGTGCCAAAGCAAGGGAATGCAAGATAAGAGCTAAAATCATCTTATTCCCCTCGTGACCAAGTTTCCAATAAATCAGTACTTGCACTGGCCTGACAAAAGGCCAGCTTTGTGGTCTGTTGTTTTTTCAGTGTTTATGAGTATTGCCAAGGCTGATAGCTTAATGGAGAATGAGCTGTTTTGGCATAAATCATTCTGTCAGCACATTTCTTCCAGACTTCTAGTTTATGTAAAGCAAATATTTAACCTTTGAAGAAATAATCAAAATCAATCTTCAGAAACAAAAAGAAACAGAACTGTGGTAAAAGCCAAAAATGCTCAAAAAGGGGAAAAGGTACTTCATTTTAATATTTTACCTCATGGAGCTGCATGGAGATAAAATTGTAGTTGACTGATACTCAAACACATTGCTTCAAAAAATCATAACATGGTGTCAGACTTACTTCAGTGCAAAAACAACAATAGTTCCAGTATCCTTGTAATATACAGTACTTAATTTTTCTTCTCACTTAATTTGTTAATGTGATGGCTACTGTGATAGATATTGTTATTATTCACAGTTGTATTTCTGTATTGAAGTGTAATGTATTTTGCTTTTCATTTGCATTTGGGACACATAGCATCTTTCTTTTGTGCTGAGGTCAAATGTCATGCTACTATTTGTACCAATCATTTTGTTGCTCTCATGTTCTGCTAAAATTCATGTCTCTGATAATCAATAAGATGGGTTCTACTATGATAAAAGAATCTACCACTTTAATCTTTATAGTATTAAACTTACAGAAAAGTTGTGTTAGCTACTATGAGAGCATTTTAAAAGCTGACTTTCTTACCAGTAGAGCCATGCCTTACTTGTTATGGATCAAGAGATTTTCCATAAAAACAGTAAAGCTATACTGGTACATACTGACAAATGGAGTAAATAGTCAGGCAAAATCTAATCTTAACAAGAGTTTCATTGACCTGCATATGGTAAAAAGAACATTCACTGGTCAGTCGCAAAGCACTCTTTCTTGCCTATCTCAGCAGTAATTGACACCTTGCTAAGGGTATCTATTGAGATACCTATTGATATATCCAGGGAAAGAAGATACAGAAAGGAAATAGCAGTTTGCAAATTACATTGTAACAACAACAACAACAAAATTACTAGCTATTACAGCATACATTGGTGAGGGCTTTCTGAAAACTGTTTCTTAAAGATTGTCAATATAATTCTAAATTGTAGTAATAGCTCAGCAATTTCTCCATAAATTAATCAGGACTGGAACCTGTAATCACAGCCTCCCTTTTAATACTTTAGAGATTTGGCTAAATTTGACCCAGATCATTATAAGCACGTTTTTGATTCTGAAATCAGTTTAAGATTCCACAGCTGCATAAACACATACAGTTCATTCTAAGGAAACCTGTCTCTGAATATAACAAGCAAGGAATATATCTGCTAGATCAGGAATAAAGCACACAAACTAACCATGCCTTACAGTTTTGTCCGAAGTGTGCCTCTAAGTTTGTATATTTAAAGTTAATTGGATTGCCTGGCACTTTCAAGTAAAGGTTTCTATTAATAATACACTAAAATCCTGCTAACTTTTCTAGGTGCACAGCCCCTCAAATCTTAATGAACACTGTCAATGTCAATTGAATGTATTCTTCTTGACCAAGCAAATCATCCCTTCCTGTCTGTAGAGCTATATCTTGGAAAAGCCTATTGTGTATTTACTCCTGCCAAACAGTAGAAACCCTAATTGCATTGCTTCAGTTTATGTGAGATGATAATGAGTTTTTATACCGATGTTAATTGTGATGCTACAACAGCTACACTTGTCCTAGCACGATTAAAGATAGAGTGAAATAAAACATAGCCACTTTTGAAACACAGCAAGCCCTTTGTGAGGGGGCAAGCATGTTAACTAGAGATGAAAATTGTGTTAAAACATTAGACACCAAAAAGATCAAGATTTGAGAAGATACCAGCACAATATGTGCTTTTTGTGTCTCTTCTTCGAAGTTTCCTCTTTTGTATTAGTGCATACTGATAAGTAGAAGCTGTTTAATAACCAAGTCATTTGTGCATGGCTGCAAATTGTGTCGTTGGAAAAATTATTTTCTTTGAGGATGAGTGGAAAGCTTCATTTTTGTTGTTAAAAATCAAATACATTTTCACAAAATCAGGGTACTTATTTATTGATGCTACACATCAGGTTTAGTTTAGAACGGAGCTCAGAATTCGCTAAAGGTTCCCTGCACATGGGATCTGCTAAGTCAGGACTGTTTGGAAGTGCACACAGTAATCAGTTTAACGCAGTTCAGCAATCTGATGGAAGCCGAAATTCCTAAGAGTTAAATCTATCTATGGGAAATAATATTAACTACCCATCAGTTATGCTGTGTGCATCAGAGAGTGGAATTGTCCAGGTTGGACTTGGCAAGGTGTTGCCCTTCCTGTTCAACCCTTCCTGTCAGGTCAAGGAAGAAACCTGCTGTCTATATGCCAAGTGCAGTTTATGTTCTGTAAGTGTAAATCTAAAGTAAATTCATGCAGTTTGACAAAATTACTGTACCTTTACATGGAGGTAACTAAGGGCAGGATTTCGCAAAACTTCTTCCATTGTCATAATCATGTCCAGTTAATTCTGACAACAGACTACTTTTCTCAAGGGATCTAAAGTGGTTTCAAATCTCATACAAGATCATAATATCCATAAGGTGGTATATCTATTATCAAATGGAAGCATTTTCTTGATAGTTCGCCAGGAAACAGCTGAAGATGCAGTTAGTCTAATAGCTGTGAAATCCATGTTACACTCATTAGAGATGATTTGCAAGCTGTAGCACAGCCAAGACTTTAAGGATTTGCAGAGTGAAAGCCTTGCACTGCACAGATTATGGTCCTAATTTGTGTAGGATTAGCTAATAGGGGATTCATCATTTTTTTGAATTCTACTGGTGTACAGGCTAGCAATTTCTATTTTAGAAATCTGGAATTAAAATAAAGATTGCAGTGATCATTCTGTAATCTGATAATTATTAAAATAATGTTATATATGTTCAAGGAGGCAAATGTTTCCCTTCTGTGAAGCTCATATAAAATAAAAAAATCAGACAGATGTTTCATTGCAGACACAAGACCAATATAAGGGGTATCCGTTTAGCTTTGTGTAACATTAAGAAATTCTTATGAAACTCATATGGTTGTTGAAGCTTTTGTCAGTATTATATGGTTCAACATTTTCACTTACACTGAATCTAAATCTAGCTTCTTCCAAAGAAGGCACTGACATCTTTGTTTATCTGCTTATCACCCTTTCAGATTGTAAAATCCCATACATTTTCTTAACCTGAGTAAATTAGACAAATAATTCTTTTAGTAGTCCCATTCAGAAATTCTTCATTTGCTGGATAATACACCTGCTCTGCCAAATGTGTTTGCTTCATTCCTATGTCTGTATCTTTTCTCACTGAAGAATTTGAAAGGTAGAAGGTTGTTCAGCATTCAGGTGAAAATCAAGATTTCTAAAAAGTTAATCCTGTATTATTGTTGGAAAATAACAAGTAATATTTAGGCAGTTACATCTTACATTTTTTAGATGCCTCTGTGGAGTTCTGGTAGAATCTTTAGCTTTTGTGTGTACTTGGTTAGAAGGCAAAAAGACCATTTTTTTCAAGTTCTGTTCTTGGTCTTTAAGCTATGGTTTTTTTGATGATTACAGTCTTTCTAAGAAACAAATGCAATAGCCTTTTGACATTTCCATTGGCTTGCACATTACTGCCAAGTCGAAGCTTTTTGTTGGCTTTTTAGCTTAGTTTTTGAAAGAAATTATTCAATTAGGGATGCAGGGTTGGGTTTTGTTGTTGTTATCATTAACTCTATGTTTCTTGCCTCATTGAGAATAACCTTAATTTTCACCGTATTTTAGCTCTGCAGTTGCTTTGATGTGCTATGGCATCACTAGGATTTAAATTGTTTAATATTCCCTTCCTAAGTCTTGACTTACCTAAATTATATCACTTTATCTTTCTTCTCAACAAATGTACTTTCAATGCAAAATAGTAGAAGTGAGAGAATAAGTCTTTATTGATACAGACACTAAGCCTGCACTTTTTTAATTGTGCATGGTGCATTTTGGTATAAAGCTGTGATCTTAATCATGCTTTTTGGCATATGATAATGTTTCAGAAAATTCTGGAGAGTATTGTGATGGAAGCAATAAAATATTTGTTAGTCTCATGACATATTTCTGTTTCAAGCAGATTTTCACATAGAAAACTGCATACCTGTAAACAAACATTACACTGCCAGAAAAGTTTTGCTATATAAAAATGTCTGCAAGTTTTACGAAGTTCCCTACACAAGTTCTTTTGACTTGATTCTACCTTTAAGTTAGGTTCCTGGCAGTTACTATTTTTGCTTTTGAGTAATGTCACAGGGCAGTTTAATCATTGTGAACCTAGTTGCATATGAGACTTGTCTGAAAGAACTTATTTAGATGAGTTAGAATCATAGACTGGTTTAGGTTGGAAGGGACCTTAAAGATCATCTAGTTCCATCCCCTCTGCCATGGGGAGTTGTACATAGATAACAGACAGCGTATACTGCCCTTTCAGATCAGCTTCTCCATTTCATTTTTAGCTGGTGGACAGTATTCCTTTCACTGAACTAATAAAAGGGATTGTATTCCCTTGCTAGTGTTGCAAATGCTTTGTCTAACATGAAAATAGCTAAGTTATTCTTATACACACACACCTATGCACATCTCATGTTAACAGCAGTATCTGCTGAAGATCAATGGCTGCATAGATTTCAAATTCTAGCAGAGAGAACATGAGCCATACAACTGGAAAATACATCAAGCCTAGACTGTAATCTTTTTGCTGTTCGCCTGCAGAGTCCCAGACCTCTGAACAGCACCCCACAGCTCAGCTTAGCTTCCCCTTCGTGGCTGCTGTCAGGATTCTGTGAGAGCAAGAAAATGCAATTTTAAGGAAGAAAATGTAATTATCTGCTTTACGATGCTGAATTATTTGGCATGATAAACTAAGCTAAATGCTGTGATCTGGTTTTGCCTTTGACTTGTAGCCATTAGCACTACGGATATTCAGGTGCAAAAGATGACATTAAATGTTTTAGACTTTCTCAAAATGTGAAGAATTTCTGATTCTATGAAAGCAGGAAAAGGATGTTAAAATATATCAGTATGAGTGGTTTTACTGTGGTAAACAAACACATCATTGAAATAATAGCACTTTGATGTGAAACATAGTCCCAGAGCCATAATACTCTGACGACACACTAATGACTAATTTAATGATCACACAAATTTCCTAAAACTTTCAAAGCATTTTTGTTAATAAATGCCCTCCGTCAGGAGGAAAAAAAGCACTAAAAACAACAAACAAACATTTTTTAAAGCATGAGCAAAGGAGGGCAAGATGATAAGAGGGAAAATAAATTGTTATGTCCTCACAAAGCTTTCCCTTTAACTCCCTTGTAAATACAGATGCAAAAGCCTAGTTTGTACTGCACGTACCAACCACTACACTGCCTGATGTTAAATGAAGGACTGAAGGTCAGGAAACTGATGAGCATATAAGGAGTAAGATTAGGGACAGTGTAGTAAATAATAATAATAAAAAAGGCTCTGATATGGTGTAGAATGTTTTGGAAAGCCAAACCCCTTTCACAGGACAAATTGACACAATAAATTTGAAGCAAGAAGATTTAGTAGCTTTAATCCAGCAAAGCACAATAGCTTTCAGTGAATATGGTTCCACAAAAAAAAAAATGTTTTGCTGAATTGGGATGCCAGTAGGGAACAAATTAAGCAAGACAAAGTATGTCTTGTCCAGAAATTCAGTGACTTAATTAGAATGGGAGAACTAGTTCAACCACTGAAGAAAATACAACAACAAATGTTCTTTTCAATCTCCTTTCATCTGGTCATTTAAAGAAGGAGCAATGGTGAAACATTGCCCTAGTTGCTCCCTGTACTTTCAGGTCTTTTATGAGGGCAATTAAACAACTATCATTCTTTTGTTTGTGGGGAGGGCTCAGGAATTGCTATGATCTGAAGAAAAAAAAATCCTGCCTCTTTCAGCATTCAGGCAAGCACCACTTTGGATGGAGATGGGTGATTTCTGCTAGGAGTTCATCATGTCTTTACACAGCTGCTGAACAAATACTTCAGTGCTTTAAAGGTAGTCAAGATCTAGGTATCCTTAAGTGCCTGACGCTTCTGCGTTATTGTCTGTAATTTCATCAATGGCTTTTGAGTTTCTTGCATCGTACTTCTGGAAATGAAATTTGTAATGGTGTGTGTTTGGGGGTGGGTGTGTGTATATACACATATATTTTTATATAAGCATATGTATACGTAGCATACATAAGAACTTCTATAAAAAATTCTGCATCACACTTTTTTTTTTTTTTTCAAAAACTATGTAGGGCTTCCCAATAGTATGAAAATAACATCCTAGAAAAAGATTATTAGTTGATAAATTAACTGAACTCCATCAGGGCATCATGTACTAGGGAAAATTAAGTTTTTCTCACAGGTAAAAGCTGAGTCACAATGAACTGGCTTTTATCATAATAATATTCCCATCATTTCCCATTTTGTCTCCTGGGTTGCTCATTCATACAACTGACAGGCCCTTAAAAATGAAAAAATGTATACTAAATTTTTTAATAGGAATAACAATTTGTAGATTCATAAGAAATCTTCCATAATGCTCTTGGCTTCAAAACCAGCTAAAGTACTGACTGAAAACCGACACTTTCTACTCAGAGTGTTAACAGGTTGCCTTCAATGGAGAGAAAAGAACTTGGGAATATTGACATATATTACAATATAACTCAATGAAGAGATGCAATAATAATAAGCCAACTACAGATATTGCAAGAGTTTCTCTATGGGTATGGCTACTTTTATTAGTAAGTTAATTGTCTCAAGCATGAATGAGTCATGCTCAGCCATTCTTCTACGACTAACATGCATTTTAAATGATGGATTCTTTCTCCGTTATTTATTATTTCTTTCTTAAGAAAAATTTAGACTGAATACAGATTATCTATTAATGTAATTATTCATTACAGGGAAACAACGAGATATCCTGAATCTCGCATGAAGACGAGTGAAGTAAAATGCTGTGAAGTAAGGATAAGAAAACACATTCAAGTTCTTGGTTCATACTCTAGGAGGGAAAATCCTGAACTGAAACAAAAAGAAAATGTTAGTTAACATCAACAAAAATGTAGGTTGAAAGACATATCTGATTCAATTTTCAGGCAAACTAAGAATAAAAAATGAGAATTTTGTCTCCGTTTACCAACTCTCTGTAATAAACATTACTAACTAGCAATGAACCAGTACAAATCCCAGATCTTTCTGTGATGCTCTGCACCCAGGTGTGGCAAAATCTCTTGTTGGTGCTGGAACAGATTTCTTCAGATGATGGGTAACTATCTTCCTTAGATACGGAGGAGGGTTTACGCAGCTTTTCTGTAAAGTCTTAGCTGCAAAAAAAAGTTATGGGCATGCACTGGACCTGAAATTAATGAGCACAAAGAGTATTATCTGTATTCTCCCTGGGGTTGCCATGTTAACTTTCCTAATTGCTGTTACTAGTGGTCTCAGTCACAATATGAACTACTCATTTGTTACTTACTTAACTGTCTTTTGTTCCATTTCCTTTTCTACTAATGCCACCACAGGAACCAGTTTCTCTCAATTCCCTTTCATTCTTTCTTTCTCTTTCTCTTTTCACTATTATGTCCCTTTTCTTTTCAACTACAAAAACATATAAAGAGACGCGCAACGATCCTCCTTGTTTTCTTTATTTTGTCTTTTTATTCTTTTTTCTTTTAGTAATCTGAGTCTTGCAGACAGACTAGAGATGTGATCACTAGCTATATTTGAAATTAGTTTAACAGAGTAGACACTCTGAAGTTCATACTTCATTTAAATCAATTTGTCCCAGATTCATAGATATTATGCTGGCTTGAGCCAAGGACAATGTTGTGTTCTGAAACTGTTGAACTCAGCTGGTTTGAAGCTACAACTTGTATTTTGTCTGCAAGGAAGTTAACTGCAGACAAGACTTTAGGCTCATGCCTCAAGCATGGGCCAGGCACGTAACTTGAGCTTTCATCCATCATAAATCCGAGAAGCCGGAACAATAGTGATAGAGAAGAGGGACTAGGAATAAAATTCTGAAAATACATTATTAGAACACAAGGTTTATCATGTCAGTAGGGCACCTACATTAAAATTGATTAATGAGAAGAAATATAGAAGAGGAGAGTTCACAACAGACAGCTAGATTTGGCAGTCATCTGTAAAGATTTTTCTTTAAGGAAGTTGGTGGCCTCAACTATCATTGAGCAATTGGCACAAAAAGCAGCTTGCCTTTTGAGAAGCAGAATTGGTGAGGAATTGTGTTTTTGTTTTCTTCTGTATTTTAATGAGGACAGCTACTTTTGACTGCGTAGCTCAGTTACACAAAAAAAAAATTGAAACTGTCAGGCTTGCCAGCATTATAAGTACGAGTGAAATAATTGCTCCATTTCCAGTAGACACTTCACATTATAATTAACCAGTAGTAATTTTTATTAAAAATGAATCATATTATGGCTACTGTAATCTGATATCCTATAGTTAATGAGACAGATGGTACATTTTTAAAATCTATAAATATAAATGAGAATGTTAATACCATTAGGAATTAATATTAGTAATATCAACTATATTTATGATACATTTTTCTGGAATATGTTTTTTAAAGTCTATATTTTGGATACAGGAAATAATGTATTTTGATGGTTACCTTCTAGTTTAAAAGACCTGCTTTCTAGAACAAAAACAGGTCCCTGAGATGCGTCCTTCTAATCAAACTACTATCTTGCAAAATATTACTTTACAGAGTTTTTTATACCTCTCATGGAGGCTTAAAAGGAAGAAAGGTCTGTGAGGGGGAAAAAAAAAAAATCAATACAGTGGATTATAGTGGATTATGACATTTGAAAAAAAATAAGCAACTTTGGAAGCCTGTAGCACAAATTACTTTTGTGTGCTCAGCCAATCTATTGCTTTTCCAAAGTAATAAATAGATATCAAACTGGATCGTTGTATACTTGAAACTAAAGGTCATTTTCAACTTTGGATAAAAATGGTTATTGGTTTGGGTTTTTTTCCATATGAAGTACTCAAAAGTCCAGATTTGTCAGAATTCCCAATGGCTTATGTCATATAAATTTTGTGTACCTAAAGGCAGTGAAATAAAAATTTAAAAAAAAAAAAAAAAAAAAAAAAGACCCCCCAACAAAAATGTGTTTCCA
>VYXH01007982.1:0-29879 GCA_013397275.1 Burhinus bistriatus
CAAGAAGCACGGTAATTTACAAGTGCGTACCTGTCCTCTGTGTCCTCTTGGGCGGGGCTGAGGAGAGCAGGCAGAGATCCTTACTTATGTGGGTAGGAATAAGCAATTATTGAAGTCACTCGACACCTAATTTGTGGTGGGTTTTAGTCTTCTCACTTCACAGGGTCCCTTGCCCAGCTCGCAGATGACTGTCAGCAGACGGCGCAGAGGTAACCAGCTTTGGGTGGGAGCAGAACTGTAGGCAGGAACGAACTGCAAAGAGGAGGGGAAAGTAGCACAACTCTGATTTGTTGTTGTTAGCGCGCAACATCCATACACTCACTATACAGACACGTTACGTGTCCCGTAACGTGACATTTTAGATGGTGTAATGACATCAACACGCAGAGCCACTTCATAGGTTGCCCAGAAATATGGGCGCTTACATCAGCTGGGGACCATTAAACACATTGCTTGGAATAAAGACACCAAAGAATTCATTTCTTTAATCTTTATGTGAATATAAAAGAATTCTTTGCAAAGAAAAATAAACCCAAAAGTTTAAAAATTAGTGCAATTTTTCAAGTTCTATGCAACACAGTGTTTACATTTGTTTTAAACTGAAGATGTAGACACCGATACACTGAAAACCTTAACTCTAGCTTGACTGGTGCAGGGGAAGGGAAGAAAGCAAAGAAGTTAAGAAAATTACCTTGCTAGACATTACCGACTCTTAGACCGTTGTTTTCATTTTCTAAGTCCTAAACTATTTATGGCTACCTAAAGAAAACATCAGTATTGCTTATATTACTTATTTCCAAGTGTATATTGTCGAAAATAGAATACCCAGATATATATTTTTAATGAACAAAAAAAAATAGTTAGGTGAAAATTTATTTTCAGTGAAGGTTTCTTAATCCACTATAATACAGTTGTTGCAAAAGAATCTTCTCAAAACTGCTGCCTGATCCACCTTGAGTAAGAGAACCTACTAGTCCAAAATGTGTATTATTGCTACAAAATACTTCTCTTCCATAGTGCTCATTCTTAATCTTATATAAAAAAAATATTAACAAATGATATGTCAATCAGAACACACTTTTGTTTCTTTGGATCTCTTATTACCCGTTTTACTGGAAACTGGCTAAAGTTACTAATAATGCTGATTAAATTCAGCCATATTCAACAATTTCATCTCATAATTTGAATCTGTTCCTAACTGTGCTGTCTGGGCATGACACGAATTCATCTCACAGCAGAGACAAGTAGCTTCTTTCTTTGTCCTGCCTCAGCAGTGGTGCACATCGCGTCAAAGAACATTGTCTGGACATTGCTCTGCTGCTACGTGTTGCATACAACTCAGCTGTAACACAGCAATGCTACTAGTAGCCTCTTTTTTTTTTTTTTTTGACATGAATGAAGTTAACATTAAAATGACACTTATTCTAATGCTTCTTTCTGCACAGCTAGATGAGCTGAAGTGAATACAACACCATGGTCTATAACCAAGTATTTATTTCTACAGATGGGTTCCTCATTCATAGGACGTAACCCAAGGTTAACCAGTTATAAAACAGCCACTCTTAAACAGGTTCTCAATCCCAAAGAAACGCTGAAGTTCTATTCACAGGCTTAACTTTGAACAGTTTGGAAGAGTCCCAAATAAGCAAAATCTCATCCAATACCTGAAAACCTGATTCACTTTTGGCAACCCCAATAAGACTATTGGGGACAACCTTGCCCTGACAAAGGCTGATCCCTGTCTCTAGTTCTGTATTTAAATTCTTCCATCGCTAGTCAGAAGACAAGCTTCCAATTAAATGATACGGAGGTTCTTGGTCATTTTTGGTCCCAGGGTCTGCAGTTTTGAGAAGTGTACATCAAAGACATCTGCTCCAAGTTTTTCACTATTCAGCACCTGGTATGACTACTGACACAGCTCTACTACCGTGAGAAACAAAACGAACGCATCAAGCCTACTAACTAGATGAGTATTTGAAAATCTGAAAGACATCCATGAAAGCTTCCATGCTGTAAAGAACGAGGGGTAAGAGACCCATTCAACACCATCAGTGACAGTTTTACATTTCACTCGAACGCACCAAAGGACCAGGCTTTAGAAATGTAAGCATCTTGCTAAGACTTAGACTCCTGTTCCACTGCTCACCACCATCTCCCACACCACTAGCAGATTAAACAAGCAATTGTATCTTACAAATACAAACCCCAACAATAGCACTGCAGCAATAAAAGACCTCAAAACCCAAGAGGTAGTCCAAAGAAGCACAGAGTCCTGAAGAACACAACCCGACAGACAAAACTGCCCAACAGCAGTTTGCCTGGCATATTCTCTGCTCATACCCCACTGAGCACGAGACTGGCTTTTAAACAATGCCTTGTGGAGACAGAAGTTTTGAAAGAGGAAATCTCTGTCGAACGCCTAAACGTATAGCACTCTAACACTATCACCACAACTAAGAAGCAACATTAACTAAGCATTAAAAATGAATGCTTTCCTTTTCTCTAGCATTGCATGCAATGCCCAATACAGACTTTAAGATGCTGGGGAAGGAAGAAATCAAAGAACAAGCCATACTGAGGGGCATGCAAAATGGAAGACTACTCAAACTTCACAATTCAGAACTTAAATTCTGCAAAGCGAAACCCTGCTCTCAATGCAAACATGGCCTTCATGGTGCAGACAGACCCGTGCTTTCATTCACGCATATGGTTGAGTTTTATATTGGATCACGGACCGGTACAGCACCCTCAAATACCTAGTTTAAGTGTATGCGTTGTATTTTAAGGGCTGCTGTAATTTTACTTTATTTAACTATGGGTATAATTAATTTGTTCTAGACAGTTTGCAAAGAGCAATGGACATTAACAAGTGTCCTAAAAATACAGTTCACAACAAAAATAAGACATCTGGTAAATAGGGATATCAATTTTATGAAAGATAGCAACTTCCCGCACACAAATTTCAGATATCAATCCCCATTTCATCTTCTTCAATCTAGAAACTGCAAACCTCTTATAGTTTATGCACTTTTCTCCCTGCCAACAAACTACCTTCGCTGCCAGCAACTGGCAAAGCTATCTTTCATTCATCTGCCTAGCGCAGTTAGTTCAGAATAACTGAAGTGAAACTACAGTTAAAAAAAGAGGAAAAATAATTTCTATGCACAAGTTTATATAAATAGTTGGAAATAAATGGGGTTTCTTCCCACCTTTTTTGCCCCCTTTCTGCAAATAAAAGCAGTATACCAACACGCCAGACTTTTAAAACATAGCCTAGACTTTTGAACTATTATCATAGCTTTTTGTCTTACACAGGAAAAGACAGCTTATTTGGCTTTCGTGATTTCAACATCTTAGAGACAGGTCTTCCTTAATGTATATATGCAGAAACTTAATCTTTTGTTTTTTAACTAAACCGAGTAATTCTGCTTCTCACTTGAGATGACAAAACAAATCCTGTCTTCTGTTGTATAACAAGTCAACTTGTACTACACCTTTTTTTTTTTTTTTACTTTTTCTCTAAGTGCAAGTATTTTCTTGCTTTTAAAATTGTACTTCGTATTCTAAAAAAAGTAGTTTTTAAAACATGGTACCAATCTTTTACATTTATGTTTAGACGAGCCCAGCAAAAACGCCCAATATTGCCAGTTTCCTGAAGTACAGTTTTGCATAACATCTTCCCATTACAAAAGTCAACTTTCTAGCCCAAACCCATTGAATAAAGTTTCACATATATAGTGCCAATTTTATATTTACAATATATTCTGAAGGCAAATATAAATCTTTTAAGTTGTGCTTGTAAATACATACTGCAGTTATTAAATCTACTTCCACTTGGAAAACTATGTGCTACCTTCTAGACACACCACTCATCAACTTAATCACTTCTTGATAGATTCTGATGTTGAATTCGCAGTTGCCCACCATTCTAACGACCTCTTTCATCAAGTAGTTAAAATTGAAGCTATAAAACATTTAAGGACACTTTAGCATATAAGTTTTCCTCATGGTCCTTGTGGTTTAATCAGCTGTTGCACCCTGTACTTTAACAGTGAGATTCCGTCTGGTATTGGTGACGTGACGTTGTTGAGCTAGGAACGAGCGTCCGGGACCGTCTCTGCAGGCACCGCTACTGCCAACTAGTCTTGCTTCCATACCTAGCTTCTGAAGAGTTAGGCTCTGCAAATAAGTTAAACAACATTTACACTACAGCAAAAACAGAAGAAAAAAGTTGGCAAGCTTTCGTACACAAAACTCTTGCTTACTCAGTATACACACAGAATTTCTTTCACTGTATTTCTTATACACCCTCTTGCTGCTGACATCTTAAAGCAGGAGTCTGGAAACCTTTTGACCCATGACCTGCCTTTGTCTCAAGCCCAAAAGCTTCAACAACAAAGGCTATTGAACACTCAGGAATTTAGCCTGCTAAATGCAGATGGAAGCTTGTGGCAGCAAGTAGTAGATTACTAACGTGGAAGTCATGGCCTACGCCAAATTTTAACTCTCCTGTTCCAAAGCATAGGAGACAAGCAGAAAACATGCAACAAAATAATTTTACAAAATAGTTGATTGTTAAAAGTATTTTCCCTTTACGCTGCTGTCAAAAACTTGGGAAATACCAGCCTCAACATTATCTCAATAGGATTGGAAATTCCCGCTAGAACTCACTCAAGTTTGCATTCTGGCTTGAAGTCAGAATTAGCAAGCGGCAGAGTGATCTCATTTTAAACTGGAACACTCAGGCTGTGTTCCCTTCCTCACTTCCCTGATTTTAGACATGAGGCCATACTAATCTGCAAGTTGGATTTTTCCACCACAAGTAGCTAAACTATGAGTTTTCTCTTCTAAGCACCAGTTTATAGTGAATCTAAAAAGAAAGAAACGGCAATGTGAGATTTAACTGTCCCATTTCACAAAATGTGTTTGTCTGATTTCTGAGATACCAACAAACGAACTTGTGACCCACCTTGTTATACCATGCAGTTACAATTAACTTTTCCTCATAATCACGTAATTTAGCAAGTTTGAATTCAGCCTGCAAGCAGACAACACAGAAGACAATCTGAATTAAAACACAAAAATAATCTACATAAACTTATGCTTCATTGAGTGAAATAAACACATGCAGCAGAAATGCTGAAATATGCCAAATAACTAGAAGGCTTAGAAATGTAAACAAATGACTCAGAGAAGTTATCGAGTACTTCAATAAGAGACTAAACTTTAAACAAGTTGTAGTTCAACTTAGAAACATACTTTGAGGGTGCATGGAGGGGAAATGCATGGAAGTTTAGGGTGTATCAGAAAGTCTATAAAAAATTTATTAATTCTTGTAGCTGAAAGTCAAAGATAAGAATATACCTCCAGTGACTGAACATTCTCATGGTGTTACTGAACTGCTGTTATGTAGTACACTTACCTAGTAGAGACACACAGAAGAAATCTGAGGCCACAGCATTTATAAAGTCAGACCTTTCAGCCTGCTAACTCGGGTTGAGGAATACTGTATTTGCTCAGGTAACTATTCTAACCAATCCCATCAATATTGCTATAAAACTTAATGCAGCATTCCCCACATTGGTTTTTTTTTGATCCTTGGACTACCATCCACAATCCTTTCAGGATTTCAGCCAAGCAGATTTTACAGAATTAACAGGTTTTACTCTTCTCTGTAGTTTCAAGAACTCCAAAAGATGAAACCACTGGTATCAGAGGTCTGGTAAATTAAACAAGTCACTGCTCAAATGCCTAGTCGCTCATGCAATCTAAGTTACATTACTGCTGGAAAAAGTCAGACTTTGCAGCTCTGTAGAGGTTACCATAGCCCGGCAAAACTATTAGTCTTACCACGTATTTCACTTACAGCTTTTCAGGGAGTTTAGAAAGGATCCAAATTAGAGTTTTAGTTGTACATTGAAAAACAGTGTTGAAAAGTAAACCGCTCTGACAGACAGGATACAAGGTTAATTAAACCAAACTAAAAATCTCTCGGCTTGATGTTCTGTGCAGTTTCTAACTGAATACAGCATTGAAGGGTACCAGATCATTAGGAAACAGCAACTTGAGTGCATAATATCAGAAACAGCAGAATGTATTAAAAGTTATTATTAAGTAGATGTAAATTTTTACCTCTAATGCTTCAATTTTTTTGTCTTTCTCCATTATCTGTTTTCTGAGTAACATAATTTCTGCTGATGCTGGATTTAGCTTGGGGTCTAAGGTTTTTATCACCTGCACAAGGAAAAACAAAACCATTACAAGTCAGGTTTGCTACTCAACAGCTCTGCATCTCATTTGCTCACAGGAGAAACATGAAAACAGACTAAGCATCAGTCAGGCAAGAATGATGAGAACTAGGCTGTTCCACTGTACAACAGAAGATATCAAAGGCTACAAAGGAATCATAGAATGGTTAGAGTTGGAAGGGACCTTAACGATCACCTAGTTCCAACCCCCCTGCCCTGGGCAGGGACACCTCCCACTACACCAGGTTGCTCAAAGCCCCGTCCAACCTGGCCTTGAACACCTCCAGGGATGGGGCACCCACAACTTCTCTGGGTAACCTGGGCCAGTGTCTCACCACCCTCACAGTAAAGAACTTCTTCCTAATACCTAATCTAAATCTACCTTCTTTCAGTTTAAAACTGTTATTCCTTGTCCTATCACTACACTCCCTGATAAAGAGTCCCTGATAAAAAATCATTAATGCATTTCATGCTTTAGCCTAAACCCCATTCTCTCATATACTTAACTGACTGCAGTCGAGCAACTTGACTAAAAATGAAACATGTATCTACAAATTTTAATTGGGGGGGAGGGGGCACTCAAATCAATCTGTTTAACAATTTGAGGGAGGAATGTATACATTCAGAAATACGTCACTCACATTTCTTGCTTTCTCAAGGTACATTTTATATCTTTCTTCCATTGCTTTCATATCCTCATCTTTTTTTCGCAAAGCTGCTTCCAGCTCTCCAATCTTCTGGGCTATTTACAGAAATCAAAGACACACAAAATAAAAACAGACATGGTACTTTCAAGGCTTCTGCGTTCTCTTGATTTAACCACCTAAACTGTCTAGCTACTACACGATTTCCTCAGTTCTTATTTTTGCATCAGTTGTACTGTAAGGTCCCCCCGATCCTGAATTCCCATCTTGGAGAGTATCGTTCAACAGAACTAAGCCCCCATGAACCCACGGCTATGTGCAAAAAACCTCTTCCCCCACCCCTGTTCCAGGTTTAAAGCTGAGCTGCAGTAGAAAGCCTTATTCAGACAAGCATCCCCTAGTCCAGTGCTATAGGAATCATTTCAGAAGAAACTTCACACGGTCTCATAAAAAAAGCACCTCAAAAGCACTCAAAACAACTTACGGTTCTGACTAACATCAGGTTGGAGTTCTGCAAGATCAGCTTCTTTCTTCTGTAACTCATCATGAACTTCATTCAGCTTTTCCCTGTGAACAAGAGGCTGGGTTAAGATTTAAGCTCACAAATAATTCCATGCACAGTTTTAAGAGCTGAAAGCCAAAACTTGATGGTGGAAGTGTTTAAGCAACTATTTCAGACTCTGGCAATTCTTTTGAGTTTAAATAGAAATATTAGTATGTATTTTTGAAGAACCATAAAAGTTGTGACTTCTGAATTGAGTCTCATTTACCTAAAAGTAGGAATAAAAAAAGAACATGAACAAAAAAAGCCCTCCAGCATCTCCAGAGCAGGAACTATGTCTGCTGAAAGGATGGAAGTATCTCAGAAAAACGAAATACGTTTTGAGTCCAGTAAAAGAGATGGTTTTAGCAGTCTGTTATAAAATCAAAGCAGTTAAAACGCTATTGGTGATGAAGAGACAGTTAAGTGGATACTAGTATTACCAGACTATCGTCATCAGAGTAGGCAAAACTAGAACTCTAATACTTAACTCACTACGTGCATGATTCTCAAATCAGTGGCTTAGAAAAACACAATATCCCTACAAAGACTTAGGCAGTTTCTGTGCTACAACAGTCACATTATTTAACACAAATAAGCTACTGCAGATGCATGTGCCTTACTTACATATGTGCTGCCAATTTCTGCTTCAGGTTGCTAGACTGTGAAAGGAAAGAGTTAAAATTCAGTTAAGTTTCAGTATTCCATACCAGGCAATGATAAAGTACCCTTACAAGTCAGCCAAGAATACTTAGCACACCTAAATAAGTCAAACCAAATAAATCCTAAGAAAACTGCATTTTCTCATGCATTTCTGTAAGTGCACTCATATTTTTTGCATCGCACAGATACCATTCCAGCATCTTTTTTCTTTAAAGCTATCCTTCTCACTATACAACCACTTAATGATAAAACTAGAGATTTTTTAAAGGTAAAGTAGAAGGTAGAAGAGTTACAGTTCCTTAAAGAGCATGGGGGGGAAGGAATCACATAATCACATAAAACATGAGCTTTACAATTGAAATGTAGCTGGTGCGGGGGTCTCGTGGACTCTCATACCATGGAGACTAAACTCATCTGGTCCGAACACAGTGGAGCCAAGTCTGTGTTAAGTAAACTGAGGGAGCTGCTTTCAGGCAGGAGGGAGTTTTTACAATACATTGACACCCTGGTTGTTTAAGATCTTTGCTTGTAAGGTCTTTTGAAAGGTGTGTGTTTGTTTGGGTTTGGGCGGGGGTGGGAATTTGGGTGACCCAAAGGGTCTTCAGAGCTTGCTTACTCTTACTACCGCATGAACTAGTGCACTTCAAACTAATTTTAAAAAAAAAACAAAACAAAAAAAGCACGCACCAAACCATCATCCTGCCTCCTTAGTAGTTATCAACACTAGACACACTGCAAAAGAAGAGGCGCGTCTAAACAAACGACTTGATGTTACACTGAAGGATTATAAACAAAACTGGCAAGATGTCTTCAAGGTCAGAAGCCTGAACTTTCACTTACTCCTTCAGTCTTGGATCCCTGCTCCTGTAAAGTCTTTTGCAGGTCTTCAATCTGCTGTTGTAACTCCCCGATACGCTCTTCATTTAGCCTTTTAGGAAGAAAAGACAGTTACGACCCATCCATATAGATCACAACAGACAATTAGATTTTTCTGTTTCATGTCTGGATGATCATTTTGCAGAGGGTTTACCCAGTCACAAAGGACTTAAGCCACAAAGAAACTCATTTCAAATGCTTTTAGTTTGACTTGAACTTCTGCTGAAACAAACACATGGCAGCTTTATTAAGCACTTTATAATGAAAGACCTAGAATCATTTTAAGTTTTGAGCAAACTTAACTCTCTCAAATTCTCATATTCTAGGTAAACTGCTTTCAGCATTCATTAACTGACAGAGAAATTCAGACCATATGCCAGTGTTACAACATGATTAGTCTGAAGTTCTAGAAACGGAGTTTACATGCACTCTTGGTCTACCAAGAATCATTCAGAGCTAACAAGACAGTCCTATAAGCAACACTTTCTTCAGAGTACATTACACACAGATCTACCGCATTTTACAACACCACATTTAAGCTACTTTCCTTCTTGCTGCCTCATAACCCTTTGTTAATGATTACACTGGTGAAAGAAAAAGCAGAAAGGGCTGCCTGCACAGTGCTGCTCTACAGATGCANTTTAAAACTAATATTAGCCAGCCTTTAGCTGTTCTGTCTTACTTGCTGTGTAGTATTTATTTATTCTGTCTGCCAGTGGCAAGCTAAGAACTGTTATGCTCCTTAAATAGGATGTTTCATGTCAAACTTTATATACAGGAATCTGATGTACTTTTAATAAAGAATGCAAAATAATTATACTATGGGCAAATAATTATTAACAGCCACATGAGGGTCCAGACAAGCATCACGGAGTCATGGGATACAGAGTTGTGTTGCCAAAAATATACCTATATATATAGCTTACCTGTATTCCACTGGCAGAATTTCAGCAGCAAGATTCTCATGGCTTTTAACACGTGATGCACCTGAAACTGCATGGGAAGTCTGATTTAACAAACTTAAAGAAATCACTAATATACAAAAAAAAAAAAGAAGAAAAAAGAGAATCTGAAGATAAAGCAATACCTGTTTGACTCAGGTGATCCTGCTGCATCTGTGAATACCGGAGCTCTTCATTTGTCTCTTTTAATGCATCACACTGTACTATCAGTCTCTAAGAAGATATATTTGAGGTGGAATTAAGTCATACTGCATCACTTTAAGACCAAATAACATTAATCAGGAATAGTACTGATATACACACATTTTAAGACATTTTATGTTTTATACATGCATACATACACACACACACAAGGCGCTAAACTTAATTTTTATGGCAGCACTACTTCTGGGAAGGTTTTCCTCAAGCAGAGCATTTGAGAGAGATTTATTAGATGTTCAAATAAACTCTCGTTCAAGAGACTTACCTCTTTTTCTTTGAGTAAAGCTTCATGTTTTTCTTCAAGTCTCTTCATTTCAAATGCTAGCTTATCAGCTCTTTTTGATTCTTCAGACAGTTTGTTGTGAAGCTCCTGGACCTTTTTATAAGAAGACTACATTCAGCATATGAATGTTGCAATACTGTACCTTTAAAAGCTATGTTAAAACCTTCCCTCCTGCTCAGCTCAGCCAAAATAAACAGCTAGTCTTCCAAACTTGTGGGAGGGGAGATGGGATGGGGCTGTGTGTGTTGGGGGTTTTTTGTTGGTTTTTTTTTTTGGTTGGTTGGTTTTGGGTTTTTTGTTTGGTTGGTTGTTTTTTTTTAATATTTAACTCCTGCATCACTTAATTACTACTGAAATAAGTGAAACTGAAATAGAACTTCTACAGTTTAAAATAAATTTCTGTGAAGGAAGTTAAGAATATTACATACAAGTGATCTCGGCAATAGCTGAAAAACCTCCCCCAGGCACACAAATTACCCCAGTTATAGTAAAAAAAGAAAAGCCTGCAAAGCACGGATAACCAATCAGTTGAGAGGGCAACTACAGTTAAGCTTGCTAGTTTGATAAATAGGGAAAACCAGAAAGTGAATGGCAGAGTACAAAGGAGTTTTCACAAATAAGAAATTCTAAGGGGACAATACACGTTAAGTCCATGGGCTGTTAAATTAAGCTGTTCAATTTTTTTCATTGAAACATAATTAAAATTATTTAGTTAAGACAACTGAGGAAAAATTAACATCTCAAGTACAGAGGCAGCCTTACCTGTCTTTTGTAGGTTTCTAGTTGGGCACGTGCTGCATTGGCTTTCTTGAGTTCATCCTCCAGACTGACTGTATTGTGCATATACATCATGTTGGTTTCTTGCAGAGATTTGACTTGTCTGCGGAAGTCATTCAGATCCTGTAGCTTTTTACGATACACTTCAACAGTTGATTCCAGCTTACTTGCCTTGTCTGCAGTAGTCCTTAAAGTACAAACAGGAATTAGAAGAAAGAGTATGTTTCTTCAAAAGATTAAAAAAGTCAAATTCTGCTTTCATGCACATTCAAGCTATTTTCAAAGGCAGATGCAACGTCCTTAACAGCAGAGTTAAATCTTACTGCTTTATTTTTAAATGCATAATCAACACAAACTTGCATTATGCAAAGATTGCTTATGAAAACTGAAATCACCACAGGGTTTAAGTGGGTGTAAGACTGACATTCATATGTCAGAAGTACAAGCAAGGGTTAGTATGTCAAATATCTCTAGGGAATTCTATGGGGTGCCATGTAAATGCACCACAACATCCTGTGCTAGACAGTCATCTCAAAGTACTTGTACCTGGTAAGGAAAAACATGCAGACATTCTCATTGCAGGGTTATACATAATTATACACAATTAGAACATAATTGCACTGTGAAAATGATCATTAGCAGATATGACCAAGAATTACCAGCTGATCATTAACAAAAATCTACATGGTAATAAAATATTTGGATCATAAATACATAAATTAGTTTTCATATCTGTGTTTCATATCTGCCATGTCATATCACTAGAAGTTAGCACAAGAAAATTATGGAAGCAAATCTATCGTTAAGACTTGTTTCAGATGTTATTTAAGAACCACTATAAGTTAAACACCTGAAACCACTTTTCTTTCCATGTTTTATTCATACTATTTTATGAATAGCAGACCTGCTTTGCAACGTGATTTGCTACGGATATTTCTTGGGCAGTCTGGTATTTAATGTGGTTTACCCACACTGGAATTTTATTCTCATGAAGGTTATTGTGTATTTCATCTTCATTTTGTTAATCATATTACTAATCTAAATCTAGCCTAGAATGCTGACACCAAAAGTTTTGTCGAAGTTCTAGCTGCATATATGCTTTTCTACATCTTGTCAACACAAATGTCCCCTCAATAAGAATGCACACACCCCCTCACAAAAATTTCTTAATTCTTGCAGAACTTCACCTTCCATCCCACATGAAGAAGAATAATTTCTGTATTGATTAATCCTGCTTCACAGAAAAGTTCCATATTACTATTCTTATGCAAACAACAGAGGCTACGCCTGAAAGCTTGCACTTCATCTCTGCTTTGTCAAAGAGCCCTTTTCCAACATTTATTTTAGATCTCGTTCAGGTAAGATCTATCTGCAGAAATAGTGTCTCAGAAAAAATCTCGTTCAATACAAAGCCTTGAATTTAGTCATTAAATCCTCCTAATGTGTGTGCAGGGAGCTATCCCTATTACATACCTAAGAATATCATTTTCATCTTTCAAGGCTCTAGATTCTTCTGCCAAAGAGGTTAGTTCATTGTTTCTATGTTGCAGTTCAATCAATTGTTTTTCTAGGTCTTCACAATGGACACGATAATCATCTTTTGCAGCTTCAAGCCTACCAGGTCAAAAACAGGAACTCTGTTAAGAACTCACAGTTATTACACATTTTTCATTTAGTGCTAGAGCTATTAAAAATAAATAAGACAAAGGAAACCTATTGATTTAAGTAGCCAAAAAAATAGTACTGTACGCATGGAACATTTTATTATCCACCTGTTAAATCATAACGGATTGCATACTGCAAATTTACCACATCGGTATCAAGGGATCAAATGAAAAGTGAGTTTTTTTCCCCCCATAGGGATCACAGGGAGAAAGACTAATATGTAAAAGAAATCAGTACAGTAAAGAAAGTGGTGTTGGGGAGGATTAGGGTTTTTTGATCTGTTCACACACAAATCACTTCGGCACTCATTTTCTGCTTTCCATCACCTTTTTTGAAGTGTCAAATGGCTACAATATGGCAATTATAAAATAGTATTTTCTACAACAAGTAACCATTTCTTTTACTTTATAAAGATAAAGACTGTCTTTAAAATATGTTTATACAGTACAGAAATCTTTTATAAAAAAAGAAATTGAGATGGAAAATCCTGATAGTGTGCCAGAAATTCTCAGGATGTATTTGACATGACTAGCAAGGGATTTTTGAGAGAAATCCTTTCATACCTGAAGTTTTCTTCTTGCAGTTGCTCCAGCTGCAACTGTGCATGAAAATACTTTTTTGCAACCACAGTATTTGGATCATCAAGAGAGTCGTCTAATTGATCTAGCCTGTCATTCATAATCTCATTTTCTGACATCAAGCTGTTTTTTTCGTCCTGGAGGGCAGCCACCTAGCGCAGGTAAAATAGCATCAACACTGTAAGATCTGTCCAACTGGAAAGAACTAAAGCAAGACAGCAGCACATCACCAAATTAGTTTATGAAAAAAGTTGAGCATTCAGAAATTTTATAATGTAATTTACATAGCATACTTGAGCATACAGATGCTTTAGTGTATGACAGTTATGAAGCACTAAAGGAAAAGTCCCTCTAAAAAAAGACAAATTTTTGGAGCTGAAACCATGGTAAAGGCAGACAACGTGATATGGAGAGGAACTGGTACTTTCATTAAAAAGGATACCATGGACGCTGGACAAGAAAACTTTCAAGGACTGGTGTAAAGGTACCCTCCATCTTGCTTGTACTTAACAATAAAAAGCAGGATGGCACTGGCTAGCACACTAACACAGTACTGCCGTGCGCTCAGCAGTGAATGGTTGCGCAAGAAGCGGTTTCAGGTGCCATAAGCTAGTAAGCACACACGCAAAAGAAAAAAACCTAGACAGCTTCATATAGAGCATGCATTTTTTGCAACAATCAAACAAGTTTGATATTGAAAGTGTTCACAGCTAAGCAAATGAGAATACAACACTTTATTGAAACAGTAAGTATATTAACAGCCATAAAAACAGGGAAGGATTAAGAGGATAGAACCTTTAAAGTTTTTCTAGTGAAAGCTGTTGTGTTAATTTTAACATCCTGTCAAACATAAGAGCATGTAGCATGTGTTAGTTAACTGGCATTTAAACAGGGACAATATGCTTTTTGGGTTATGTTTTCCTGAATCATAAAGAAAACCTACCTTTCTTACACTCTTGGAAAATATCAAGGAAGACTGAGACCTTACAAGTGAATTTATTAAGAATTAGTTTAAATGAGAAGCGTCAGTCAATATTATGGCTTCAAATAAAAAAAAATTAAAAAACCCAACATATCATGGTGACATTATTAGATAAAACATTAGATATAACCTAAAGTATGCAATATTAAGAAACAGTTTGGTTGTGATCATAATTTAAAAGTCTACCAGTCAAACAGATGTAAGAAACAAAACAGCAGTTAATCTACCACTTCATTACATTCTGGCTTTCTAGTTCGCTCCTGTTTTACATACTGGATGTCACTTTAACGCAGACATGCACACTCAAACATCTGTGAACAGAGAGCATGACTGAGCCTTGCTCAGCGTAATACTTCCTGTTCAAGGTTCAGCCACTCCCTAAACAGGCACAACATTCACGCTTTTAGAATAACGTTAAAAGAACACTTGTCTCAGACTTAACAAAAAAAAACCAAAACAAACCACTTTCACACAACTCAGAGCAAGTTTTTCATCTTTTCTCAGTTCTTTTCTAATAGCTTTTTCTTCTTTTCTATTATTTCAGCATAACAGAAGTGGTGTCAAAAGTCAACACAAATTACGAAGAGATATTTTAAAAACATGTCCCAGTATTAAAGAGCTATGGTGTCATTAACTCATGTGTTTATACTCAGCAGTACCTTTCCCTTGAAAACCTTTCACGCCTTCACCTGGCCCACACTATATTATGAGCAACTGGCTTTGTGTATCCTATCATTAATTAATAGAGAAATCTCGAAAGAGACGTTTGTGAGAGAGGAGAAAGCCTGAGACTTCTCTAGTGAGACAAACCAAGTCCCCTAATAGAAGCAGAAAGTGCAAGCAATGTGCCCTTGTGGCCAAGAAGGCAAATGGCATCCTGGGGTGCATCAAGAGGAGTGAGGCAAGCAGGTCGCGGGAGGGTATCCTCCCGCTCTACTCTGCCCTGGGGGGGGCACATCTCGAGTACTGTGTCCAGTTCTGGGCTCCCTGGTTCAAGAACAGGCAGGGAACTGCTGGAGAGGGTACAGCAGAGGGCTACGAAGATGATTAGGGGACTGGAACATCTTTCCTATGAGGAAAGGCCAAGAGATTTGGGTCTTTTTAGTCTGGAGAAGAGAAGACTGAGGGGGGATCTCATCAATGCTTATAAATACTTAAAGGGAGGGTGCCGGAAAGATGGCACCAGTCTTTTTGCAGTGGTACCCAGTGACAGGACAAGAGGTAAAGGGCACAAACTTGAACACAGGAAGTTCCATCTGAACACGAGGAGGAAGTTCTTTACTTTGAGGGTGGCAGAGCACTGGTACAGGCTGCCCAGAGAGGTGGTGGAGTCTCCGACTCTGGAGACATTCCAAACCCACCTGGATGCCATCCTGTGCAACCTCCTTTAGGTGACCCTGCTCTGGCAGGGGGGTTGGACTAGATGATCTCCACAGGTCCCTTCCAACCCCTGTGATTCTGTGATTCTGTTATCCCAGCACCTCTAGAAGCAAGAGCTTTTGGACAATGAATGCACTTTTCGAAGTTTAACTGTCATCTGTGAGTTCAGCTGTCAAATATATCCTCTTGTCCACTTAAAAGAAATAATTTTCTCCAGCAGATCCTGCTCACAAGCATTTTAAGATCTCTGCTTTCACTAGGAAGCCTTACTAGTGCCTCAAGAAAAAAGGAAATGAAGTATCAATTCAAGCCTAACAATAGCTTCCTGGGTATGGCAATTAGCTATGAGCTACTTTTATATAAGTATTCTACTTTTTCAGTTGTCATTACCTTTAAGAAATGTAAAACTAGACCCTGGTTTTGTGTTGTTTTTTTTTTTTTACAGGGGCTTATACGGCCAGTATAGTACTCTGGCTCCTCTAAGAAGATGCCACCCAAATGTTCTCTTTGTACAGAATCAAATCCAAGATGAACTGCTTTACCAGATAAACCTCTTTCTGTTCTCAGATTATAGTTCCATAAAAGAGAAATCAGACTTAGGGCTAACAAAGTGATTTTTTTTTTCTTTTTTCTTTAAAAAGTGGATTGAAATGCAAGTTCCTCTTTATTATTATGCAGTCCTCCCTCCTTTTTCTAAAGAGAGACTCAATTAACTTCTGTATCAATTAAAAACAAAAGTAGGCCTATTAGTAGTGTGGTTTGAAAATGTCAGCAAGGCTCTATTAGTTTCCATTATTTTTATTTCCTGAAATATCCTCCATGTTGCAACTGCATACAAGAAAGAGTAAACTTTAGATAAATTTCAGTCTTTCATCAACTCCTATTGAACACAGCACGATTCTCCTATGATTAATCTAATGACTCATTATTACATGAACTGGATGTTTTGGACACAGCTCAAAAGACTAGAGGAAGCAGTGACTAAAAATAAAATGGGCAATTTTTAAAGCCATGACAGCATCATTTTGATGGCTACCTGCTACTAGGAGTAAACATAAAGGTAGCAGACCAAACCACCTTTGAGTTAACAGTTGACACAGGACCTCAGCTTACACTTCCATCAGAAAACTATTTCCAGTAATTGCGTTTCTGAGAACAGAATGATTGCTTTTCCTGCACAAACAGCTAAGAATTCTCATAGAAACTTAAATGCAAAATTCACTTTGCCCTTCAGAATTTCTGCATCTTTATAGCAGCACCACTATATATTAAAGAAATAAGAGACTTGTTGTTTCTTACCTGTAAATCTAGCTCTTGACATCTTTGCGCCAACTCTTCTTTTTCTGCTAGTGCTTCCTGAAGATCTTCCAAAGCTTTTTTAAGCTTTTAAAAAATAAGATAGTCGATCATACTGGCCCATAGCCAAAGTACTCACAGTTCTAGCTTCCAAAATGTCTCAATTGCTTATACCAATTGTTTAAGAAGGATGTTAGGTGCACACATTGACACAGAAACCTGTATGTTCACTGTTAGATCAGGATCTCTGTTCATTTCATCTGCATTTTAAATGACTACCACATGTAATATGTAAATTATTGAAACTCAGAGTGACATCCAGGTTCAACACAACAACTCAGGCTAAAAGCATAACAAAACCCAACACAGGAACATTTGTGTTGTCACAATTCCAAAATCCCTGCCTGTTAAATCAAATGCCCTTCATCTCAGAATAGAAATACTGATGCTCCTTTATGGGCAGCTGCTTTTAAAGACAACTTTATTCTATGTGCAACACCTTGTAGCGTTGAAGTTATCAAGAATTTTCACAACCCCTTAAAAACAAGCTGAAGTATTTAGCCTGACATGGCTGAGCCTTGATGTACCCCTAGCTCTTCCTGCAATGTAGGTTTGCACCGGCCAGTGTCACCCCATCCAGGAAGATGACCTAGCAGTCACAGCATTTTTTCTTTAAAGAAGCTATAAAATAGCACATAACTTTTCATTTAATTAGCACTGAAAAATAGCATTATTTTATTGTATATTCTCTGCCTGCATCAGTATGTTGCTCTGCCCTTTGTGAACCTGTATGGTTTAACCAGATCAGCTCCAAGGGGAAAACAGACCAAGCAGTTTGTGCAGATAGCAAAAGAGTGCAATTTATTGTTTAGGTTCTTTCATTTTACCTTTTAGGACTGGAGAGGAAGAGCAGGCCTCCTCTTCATTTAAGGGGTGGCAAGATACCAACTTATTGTTCAGGCTTGAACTACAAGGGCAACAAATATCAGGCAGTTACCTGCTGTTCCATTTCACTTGACGCATCGCTTGTGGAAGGACCGGTTATTTCCTTGCTCATGAGCTACAGAAGTAGGACAAAGAAAAAGGTGGTTAAATTAGAGGTTAAGTATCTGTAAATTCACTGTCTACTGAGCACCAATTGTATTTGCCACCATGTCTTTGCATCCCTTCAATATATCAAAACAGATTAATAATAAAACCACTTCATGGCTGCTAAAGGATTTAAACAAATCTAGAATAAGATGACTTTTTTTTACCGTCCCTCTCACCAAATTAACTGAGTTAGCAGTAACATCTCATTGGATGAATCTGTGATCTCTTGAAGTTGTTGCTACCCCCTGGTCAAGTTAAAAATGGAGTGAACCAGAGGATGGGATTTCACTCAATTAATTTAATAGTTATCACACTTCTTTGTGTCATGTTAATTGCCATTAAGCAAACAATGGGAACATTAACATAGCTCTTGCTGATCTCCAGTACAAAGATATACACAGTATGTTTGTCGACAATTAAAGGGCTTTACTTCTTACTCTGGAATTACAGTATTATTTCTAGACCTTCTTCAGAAATAAAGTTTGATTAGTCAGAATACAACAAACTAGAAGTTTATGGATTTATTTCTCCCAATAGGGCATTTATAGCTTTAAAGACTATACAGTCAATTTAAATCGAAGTTTTCAAGCCTGCTGCCAACTCCACTGCTACCTTGATGAGGGTGCAATTACACATTACATTTTCTTCAACAAAGTCAGCATTTAGTTTTTGCCTCTCTCTACACTCTGCTTCACAGTCCTGAAGCTCACAGATGTGACTGACTGTAGAGCTATACTGTGAGCTGGATCGCTAAGACAATCCAACTAAGAACAAATGAAGATAGCTGGGGGAGCACACCATGACAAGAAGAGATGCAGCTTGGAGTTCATAAATCAGACGCTGGAATGGTCCGTCAGAACCACGTAGCCTCACGAACAGTTACAATCAGCTTAACTTTGGGTCCAAGACTACAACACTGCGACAGAAATTTCAGAACCTGACTCCAGCATAATCGTCAGCTGGCAACTAGATAACATTTCTTGTGTGAAACAGGAAAACTTAAGCATTTATTGTCTCCACAAGTTCTGTCTTTGGGCGTACGAGGCTAAAATCAAAACCTCTTGGTTGGGGTCTGGGGTCTGCTTGGTCCTGATCCTCCCAGGTAATTTAGGGAAGTACTTACAGTCTTCCCTGACCTTTGCTTGGATGAAAGAATTCACAGAGATCAACAAATGGATATTCAGACTTCTCAAATGACAGCATTAGGCTATGAATTATTACTTACCTCCTGAATAGCAGTCATGACAACATGTTGAACAGACTCTTCAAGGGTCATGATATTCTGTATGTGTTCTGTGAAAAATTATTTGTAGTGATTCACAACAATGTTCACCTTAACAGCTTGAGTAACGTGACATACAGTTTGCAGAAAGATCCAGAATAAACTATTTGCTATAAAGCTTCTTCAAAACAGGTAGCGCTCTTTTTATACAAAGCAAGGCGATTTTAAGACATCTGTATTTCCATGGTTCTTTTTTCATACATACACCTATGCATGCATATGCATAAGCTTTTGCAAAGAGTCAACAAGCTTGCAAAGGAGTTAATAAATAAAACTTAATGAAAAAAAGTAATTGCTAGCATCTTCATTCCCAATGCAGCCTGATGGCTTATCTCCCAAACAATTGTTGATGCAGTCATTTCAGACTACCTAGGAATCGCATCTGTTCTACTAACAGAATCATGCTGAGGATTTCTCAGCCATCAGAGCACTGAGCATTAGCTCTGGTAAGGGGAGAGAAAACACAACTAATTCCGTCTGGAACACCTGCAAATAAACAAAAGGCAGTTTCTAATATAAGTTTTTAATTTAATTTGCTTGATTTGCATTTGAATAGGAAATTACTATTTTTTTAAACCTACCCTAAGCAAAGTTTGAGTTTTACTCACAGAAGTTTCCCCTAGACTTTCTGCTTTTAAGTAAACTCCAGTTTCAGAATAGGCATGCAACATACTAACAATAGAGACTTTTTGATACACCAGAAAGAAAAGTTTCTGCATCTCTTACACCTTAACAATCACCTGAGGCCACCTGCTGTTTGTTGACCAGATTACGGTAGCACGTACCTTGTTTCCTTTCACAGTTGACTGCACAACCTAAAATAAGCTGCAGAAGCCTGCCCAGTTCAGCGGGATTCGAGTTCTCAGATATCTGGTTTAAGTCCGGAATAAGCTCTTCTGAAATCTGCTGACCCAAGAACTGGGAGGGGGGGGGGGGGGGGGGGGGGGAAGAGAAGAAGAAGAAGAGAGAAAGTGGACTCCTGCGTTTGTACAACACAAAAATCTGGTATCATATAAGAAATCTGGACTCAGTAAGCCATCCAGAGAAAACAGTCTATTAGCAAGTTTCTTACTGTAGAACTTACGGAAGGGAAAGATTTTAAACATTAAAGGTGGAGATACACACTAAAAATATTGGCTTATAAGAGAGTACATAGACAGCAGTATCAGATCAGGAAATCTGAAGAGGCCTAGACAAAACAGATGTTCTTAACTCATTTGTTAGAGCGCTTCACACATGAAACTCAGATGTCATGCACTGTGCCTCTCCTGGGCCAGAAAAGACTGTTCCAAATGTCTGTCTCTGTCCCTCAGTGTGGGTGTGTGTTTGGGGAAAGGGGTACTCAATCCACTGCAAGCCTTTACTATACTTGGCACCTCAGATTTTTCTCTGAATAGGCCTAAATTTAGTCTAAAGTAGACAGCATTAAAAAATTTATTGAAAACACATAGCAATTATTTAGTGCAATGAAGTTATGCAATTTAGTGAGAGTTCTATAAAATTGTTACCGCAAAACCACAAGTTTTGAAAGTCTATTAACTGAACGTTTAGTTAATTGACCACTTACACGTGAAAGAGTGACAGTATTAAGTTAAAAGTTCTTGAGCTAGACCTCAATGAGAGAATTAATTTATTTCACCAACAAAATAAAAAAGGAATTAAAAATGCTTCCAAATGCAGTTGCTCCCTAATCCTTCAAAAAGCTCCTCATAAGCCTAAAGAAGTTCTACTTCTGGGCTTGCCAGAGAGAGACTCAGTCTTGGGCTTGGCACTCGGTATCACAACTAAGGTGACACCAGGAAGCCATAAGATGATCTGGCAAGTTTTTCTATACCATACCCATTATATAACTGTAACCAAGCTCCACACAAAATTCAGCAATTATTTTTTTACAGCACCCTTTTATGGCTACCATACTTATCCTGCATGAGAGAGGACAAACTATAATCTTTACTAAGGCCAGGAGGATTCGTAACTTATCTCCCAGCTTCCTAAATCAGGGTTGCTGAATCTGTTCTGTTGTGTAGAAAAGGATTAAAACTTCACTAGACAAGAGCAAATACTAAAGCACACACAAAAGTCAACAGGACCCTGCAGCTCAGTCCTTATGACATTCACCTGGGCAATGACAGAGACGTGGCTTCCAGATTATACTCCAAGAGTCTTATCTAGAATACACCTGCTCAAGTTAATTTTATATTCACTCAGACCTCCCACTTACCCAGATAATTATCATATACTTTCTGCCAAAAAAAAATCCTAAAAATAAATTACTTTGCCAAGAAAAAAAAATAATCTAGGTGAAGCAGGACAATAATCATAATGTTTAATGATTAGAACAACAAAAAAATTGCTGCTTTTTCCATACCTCATGATAGTAGTCCATAATTCCTTGAAGTATCTTCTTCAGATTACTGGACTAATTGTTGTACATGAAAGATAAGGTTATAGACTTTTACTACAATTCTTAATTTTGCTGAAATTAAATAATAATTTATAATAAAATGTTTACATAGCAGGTCTACGAGAGTACCCTATGATGACAGAGGAAGAGAAACATTGCAAGAATAAAATCCCCATGCAACAATGCTGGAAGGCACTTAAACTATCACCAGACAGTTCAAGTTCATTTAATATAACCTAGAAGTCTAAGCTTAATTCTGTAGTTTTGGACTGCTAGATACTCTCCAGAGAGACATGATATCCAACCCCACAAACTTTCACTGACTTCAGTTTTGAATACCTTTATTCTCCAGTTGTCACCAACATCATCTTTAATGCGATTTAGCCAAGATGCATCAAACCAAGCAACATCTCTGAAACAAAATTAAATTATTAAACATCAATAAATAAGATACCAGATTCCCAGCATTAAATCATCAGATGTTTTACTACGGCATCTAATAACGCATGAATTCCTATGTCATAGGAAATTTCCATCCTGCTGGCTGAATTAAGACACCACCTTCCAGGGCAAGAAGAATTTCTGTACATGCTTGAGCTAGCTACAGCTAGGAACACAAGGATCTGAAGGCCTTTGTCATGTTGAATTTTTATACCTAACAAAGTGATCATAATGCTGTAAAGAAACATCCTCTTTTGGCTACTGCTGACATTATGTTTGGTACCTACTCTCCTACACTTGGATTTTCCAACATTCGCTACAATTCATCAAAAGCACTTATCAAGAAAAAAAAAAATCTTGAACTACTGGCATTTCATATTTTTTCTATGCTTTTGGCTCCCCTGGGCAGAAGTATATTCACTTAGCCAGCATAAATAAGGATGAGTTGCTGAGGCAGGTATTTACACATACTGAGCTGCCAAGCGGTACAGTCACAGCATATCTAACGACATCTTTACACCAGACTGTTTATTCATTGGTCTCCAAGCACCTAATAAAAGACAATTATTATCCCCACTTGCATATCAGCCAACTCAGTTGTAAAGAAGTTAGCCCAAAGCCTGTGGCAGCCTAGTACCACAAACACATGGGAAGTGACCCTCAGCGAATCTTCATTAAGCAATCCTAAATCAATTTTTACCATGCCCCAGGAAAAGGGTGAGCTCTCTCTTTACACAGCAGACTTAAAAACTTTTCAAGCAGACAGGAGGGTTTCTGGGTCTGGGTTTTTGGGGGATTTGTTTTGGTTTGGTTTTTTTGGGGGGTGGTGGTGGTGTTTTTTTTAAGTAATTTCATAGTAATCAAAAATATAGTTTGAGGAGGAGACGGTAATGCAGACTTCTTTATTATCCGAGCCAACAACAATAATAAAATTGCAGTGATGACTTGTAACATGAGACTCTTTCAATAAAAGACTCACGTTACAACCCTCTGAAGTAATTGCAAATTTCAAAAACAGTGTGTCACTCAACCCAGTACCCTTTGTCATCACACCAATAAAATAGGAATGATTTTGCTTTTGATTGGCCCACTATTATTTTTTAATAATAAAAGTGCCATTGATGTTGCATAATTCTTTTTTTCCACGCAACTAGCAAGTTATCATTTAAATCCTAGAACTTAAATATAAATCAACTGAGCAATCCCAAAAGGAAGAGAGCACAAAGACATGCCTTTTGAACGTTTATTTTCTCATTCCGAAGAGGAACATATTGCCTGAAGCATGGATATCCATGGAAACAGTGTTGATGGGAAAAGTGAAAAAGACGATATCACTCTTGACCAATTATCCTTAATTATGAATTTAATATTGCAGTATTAGAGTATCTCATCGCCTTCTCCATTCTATCACATTGTTATTCAACTTTTATGTCACCCCCAAAACAACAATATGAAGGTGTATTTTATCTTCTGCTATAAACTTTCTACTCTAAGTTTCTGTCTACTTTAACTATACAAAAAAACCTTTGGGTGGCAGAAAGCAACTATGCATATTAAACACAAAAGCCTCAAGAAATTAAATACCGCTTCTTCAAACCTAAGTATCAACTTACATTTGGTGAAGTACCTGCGCCATGGCAACCCCATTAGTCAAGTCCTGAACATCTCTGCAAGGTGCTGCAGTATTGAACGTCTGCAACTAGAAGAGGGGAAAAACATTGCATTTCTCGCTCAGTAGACAGGTACAGGAAATTAGTTACCATTTTCCTTTTCCTCTTTAAGGCACAAGCATTTAGCAAGATGTCCTTCTACTTGAGGCAGAAGAAATCCTTTTTGAACTAATCAGTTTTTAAGTCAACCCAATTATCTCAATACCTGTGACTGCCGATTATGACTAGTAGCTTAAAAAGTTAGTATTACCATGCTTTGCTTTTTCATGCTAGTCCTTCTATTGTAAATCAGATTATGCAATACTAACTTGGGAAACTAAAGTCATATTTATCCATCCCTCAAATTATGTTGGAGTGTTTAGTTCTGGACACATAACTACCTAAACAAAAAAACGGTATCAGAAGAAAGCGTGAAAGTAGAGGGGGGGAAGAAAAAAAATCCAGTCTTTTACTATAAGCATTTAGTAATAGAAATCATGACACCAACAGAGACCCCTGAAATTATTTGGGGATTAAGAATGGAAGGGAGAAAATTATGCAAAACCAGTGGAAAAAACAGTTGTCTGAGAGTTACTGCACAGTTTAAGGATTTTAAGATAGCTGAAAAAGACTGAACCATTTCAAGTCCTGTGAGCTAGCAATATATTTCCTTGCAATTCAGGAATTTCAAAATTACTCTAGAGATGCTACTATTTAAACATGCAACTTAAAAACACTGCTATAAACCCAAGAAACTTTACTACAACCTGAAGTTATACATCTTTTCCTGGTAATCATATTTTATTCCTATATTATTCTTGGTATTTATATTTGATATATATGCATATTTTCCTGTTATTCTTGAAGCATCACACTACATTAAACACAGGGCTGGATGCAGTTTTACCTTACCTACTTATTTCTTTCTGAAGATTAAGCAACAAAACCTCAGTTTTCACTCTTCTCCGCTATTACAAAACCAGATTATAGATGGTAGCATTTTATAATAAATTGCCTGATCTATTCTATGTGAATTGTTAAATGCAGTCTTTGTATCCTAACTGGTGCTTCCAGGCACAAGTACAATCAAAGTCCCTTTGTAGTAGGGCTACACAAACAAGATGCAACTCCCATTCTAAAGACTAAAATTTAATAGCTCAAGTGTTTTGCAGCTAGCTTCTCCAAAAGCAACTCAAATGGCATGAATACCTTCGACATGTCTGCATCCTTACAGAGCGCTGCAATAAACACTTACCCAGCAGACAGCTCTACACACGATAACCAAGAAGCCCATCATCAACCTGACGTACAACAGTAGTTTATTACACATCCATAGGCAACTCTTCTGCTGCTCTGCTAATTTCTGCCTACAATTCTGATTGCTTCATGTGTAAAGCCTTAAAGCACAGAGGCATCCAAGCCCTCAGATCACCCCGCAGACTGTAAAAAGTGACTGCAAACTCTGCAAAATACAGCATCAGTCTCCAGGAATTTGTATCTTGGAGAACCCCTGGAGCACAGACAACACGTACATTTGTCTCTAACAGTCCTCAGTGAAGTTTTCTCCCATGAACTTGGCTGAGATGGCTTTTGTGGCCACAAATTCAGCATCCACAGATTCTGCGGGATATCCCCTTGTCAGAGTTTGTCACCTGCGAGCTTCACCTCACCTCCCGTGCTTCTTGTGCAGATGGTGAACAGAGTCTGCCCCAGTTGCCTTCTCCAGGAGCTCGAGTCTGTATTGACCTTTACCATACCCATCTCCTCCCACTCTGTCCTTCTCAGGACCAAGAGTCCCCATTTATTCAGCCAATTCTCATATGGAAGCTCCTCCATACTTCCCATGAAGATGGTAACTTTCTAAGTTTTCTGGTTTTCCCGCATTTAAGATCTGTAGGAAGGGACTACCTCAATGTTAAAAATGCTCCCCATTTTGGATATTGTGTATTTTTTTTAAACTATCCCCAAGTTTATATGTAACAATTTGACAGAATTATCTATTATAATTGCAATATTTTATTCCTAAAAAACCAATCAGTTCAGAGCTAACTATTCTAGATGAGAGCGCTGTTTCCACATGTGCATCAATTCATCACATGGTTACTCAGGAAAATAAAAGCTCATCAGCAATTCTCTTAAAGCTGTCTTTATGACAATGAATCAAATAGAAAGGGGAAAGCTTGCTGTTAATACTACAAAAGATGTGTATGTGGTATAGAATGGAAGCAAGAACAGATCCTTGTAACCTCTGTTCACTGCGAAAATTGACCTAAACTCACTACGTTTACAATGTCCTAAGTTACCTGTCCATCTGTGAGAGGGCTTTCCCAAACATCCTGTGAAACTTAAGCTTCTTCAGAGGTCACTGGTGAGTGACCTTCTCCAGTGTGTTTGGGAAATGGAGCTACTTGGACCACAGTGGTGGAAAAGCACAGTTCCCAGCTGTGAGAATTTGAGGCAGTTGTCATCCATTCTATGTTTATAAAGAGTGATCATATACTCTGAATATTTGTTTGCTTGCTTCAGAAAGAGTCTAATCAAGCCAAGAAGAGAAAAATACACAGAGCGAGGTTTTTTTTATTTTGTTTTTCAATTAAAACAGTATTTTTTTTAAATCCTGTGTTACGGCATGTAAGAAGTCACTAATCCCTGGTAGGTTGCATAAAAGATTAAGCAGAACACCACGCACCGAAGCAGCTGTGATTGACAGCACTGGTTTCTAGTACTATAGCAGCCTTAATGCCAACGCAAGAACAGGCACGCAAGCTTACGAGTCAAGACTGAGCATGCCAGAATTCTGTTTTATGGCACAATATTGTGATGCTGCTGTTTGGATATACCCCCTTGCAAACCAAAGAAACTGCTAAGTACAGGTACTATCATTTCACCCAAGCCTGTTAGAGCAGGCAAGGCAAGCCGTAGAAAACCTTGTGACATGCAACACTGCTTTATGTGTGCCAGTGCCTCCCAGAATAGAAACAGCTAATTAAAATTAAGCAAAAAGCAGGACTGAGAATCTCAGTTTCTCCATATATTTAAAAGTTACACAAGCGCCTAGAAATAATATGAGAGTAGTATTAATTATGGGTTCACTAAACCCCACGCCAGCCCAATCATTTCCTCAAAGCTGATTTTTACTGTACGTACAAAAACAATAAAGGTAATGGGCATGGCGAAGAGCTTGGTAGAAGCAGCCATAAACTTCAGGACTATGTAGTACTCCTAATCTTTTTTCAAATTTGATTAGTTTTACTAAATATAGCTTCAAGGACATGCTGCTACTCATGCTGAAGAACATTTCATGAACCTAGCTTAAACACACCCTGCCACTTTCTGCTACAAGAGGAGCACTTATTTTTCTCTCAGACATACAGCTACTGTGCTCACAATATACATTTGAAAATATAATTCTATGTCACGTAACACTTAATGCTTTTCCTCTGAATCTGCTGAAGGCTCTACTACCAGACAGCCGCAGATTAAACAAGACTGTTCACATTACCCAGCAGAAATCAACCTATCCAACTCTTGGGAAGTTATGCCCTCAATTTTATCCAGACAATGTAGAGTTGAGCTTCTATATTTTATACCCAGATTACACATACTAGGAACAGAAGCTTTACAGAGTTAGTCAAAGAGATTTTAAAGTAACAAGAAACATTCCCATTCTTAATCCCAGAATATTAATAGAATAACTCAGCCTTTGACAAAGTTAACATTACCAATGTTGCCAGTGCCAAATAGGGTTACATCTATTGTGGAAAAATGCTTTCTGTTTATGATATTACCATGCACCTAGTCTCTAGTTTAGAGACAAAGGCAGAAGCAGCCTCAGAGTGGTACAGTACAGAAAGACATTCAAGAAACTTTTGCTCTACTATGGTAAAGAAAACACCTATTGCAATGGCGCCTAAACACAGAAGAAACTACTGCATCACTAGGCCTACTGCTGCTACCATTATCACTCCACTCCTACCCAGAGACGGAAAATATTAAGGTTCACTTCACATATACTAACCAAAGTTTGTAATTCTGACTTAGAAAATTGTTTTGCAACAAATTTGTGAGTTCAGTCTTAACAGATATTACTTAAGTCAATTTCCCTTGGAAACTCACGTACATTTCCTCTGTAATTTAAGCAAACTCCATTATGTTTTTCCTGTAACATCCTGAAAACTTTAAATTCAATGGCACCTGGGTTGCAGAATTAACAGATAATATTTTTATTTGCATTTTCTCTTTCTTCTCTGGATAATGCATGTTTTCTAATACAGAATTTGCCAAAATAAACAAACAAGCAAACAACCACAAACAAGATCTGGCAGCAGAACACAGAAAATGATGAGCATCTCTTCACTATATTAATGAGTAAATAAATTAAGAAGCCTTTAGAACCACAGAGAGTTACAGAACACTTTTGTCTTCAGATACAGAGCACTTCATTCCCCTCTCCCCAAATATGCTCATCTTCACAAGATCAATTTTTTCTTCAGTCTGAAGTTCAAGTTGAAAGGATGTTTGAAACATATCTTAGTGTTAACAATGGTTTCTACTAAGTTGTAAACAAGGTTCGATAAATAAGAGTGTTAGACCTAAAAACACGCACCTGATAATGCATCAGCTGAGCGTTGTATACAAAGCCTGAACACACAGAGCTGGATGTTCATTTACATCAACGACACTACACAAAGCTCTTTCAGTTTAAGGCCGGTTAAAGTTCCATTAACATGCCCTTTAAGATTCACAATGTAATTACAGCTATGCACTTGTGGTGATATTAAAAATGAGAATTAGGCTTAAAATATTTTAAGCAGGAATTGTAACAATTATGAAAGAGTTCAGCACTGCTGACAGGACCTTGAGACAGAGTTCAGGAATGCGTTGATTTATTTTGCAACTGAATCATGATGGGAGTCGTTCTTACCTGACTACCAAGAGGGAAAAAAAACTTAAAGAGCCCCAAAAAGAGAAAGAAAAGGATGCATTGATTAAACAACAAAGGATATCCAACTCCAGAGAGGTAAGCATAAGACAACTGAAGTTCTAAAGACCAACAAAACATTGGAAGCATATAAGGTCACTAAAAGAAAAATGGAGGAAGGAAAAGAAAGGAGGAAATTGGTTTTCAGTGATTTATTACAGACTTTAACTCATTAAAACTTCCGTACTGTCATGTAGAAAGTAAGAGGAACACCTACTCTGGTAGCTGTTGCTATCACTTTTGCCAGTTTCATTCCTGGATCTCCACAATGCTTCAAAAACACTCCCCTCTTTCCCCGATTTACACTTCACATAGGCAAAACACCTGTTATTTCTGAAGAAACCCTTCACGCCAGGTAATTGTGGCCTTCTCTGCCAAGATTTCTTGCAAAAGTTCTATTTAGCAGAGCTCACTCTCACCAAAAATATTGCATCTGACAGACCAGAATTACAGACAAGGAAGCAGAAGAAACTTGGAAAGAACAAGGGACAGAAAGAAAGCAAGCTTGACTGATGAACTGAACAAATGCAGGCTTCGTGCACGGGCAACACCACACATGTAGGTGTGTTGCGACTCATTAACGCTTTAACCAACTGAAAACGGGCATGAAACGTTCTGAGGTTCTTGCTCCTGTCAACTCAATTCAAATTACTCGCATATATTTATTACTATTGCTAATTACTGAGCAGTTTCCACATGGAAGCCACTGCTGGAGAACCACTACTTGGGCCTACAGGACATTCAAAAGGCCACATCGACACTTCAAGGGTGTTCGCAAGAACGCTTCGCCGCCTGTGAAAACACCCGTTCCTCTCACGCAGGCCCCATGACTGCAGCCATGCCTGGAGCCCAACCGCCTCCACTTTCTCCTCACTCGCCGCCCGGGCCGCTCTCCCGCCCCTCAGATCGCCTGACAGGAGCCCCGGCCGGCGGG